>JARHVA010005466.1:0-220000 GCA_037957365.1 Torreya grandis | reverse complement strand
AAGATCCAGGGAATTTCAAAAAAAATGTTTTCAAACATCAAAAAGGACCTCAAATCCTTCTTTGGGAAGATGAATTTCATAAGGAAATTTATATCATGATTTGTAGGGATTGTTAGACCCCTAAACACAATTCTCAAATAGAATTCTAAAGTGGAATGGACACCTAAAGCTAAGAAGTCCATCCAAGACATAAATAAGTCTATTTTTCAAGCCCCAGTGCTGGTAATCCCAAATTTATCTTAAGGCTTTTTCTTGTACTCATTCACCTGAAAACATATTATTGATGCCATATTTACATAGAAAAGGGAAGAAAGTGAACATCCTATTGCATTTATGAGTACTAAATTAAAATATGCAAAGCTCAAGTATTCCTTGATTTATAATCAAATCTTCACTCTTGTTAAATCAGTTAATAAGTTTAGACACTAAATTCTTAGGAGTAAAACCATTGCCATAGTACTAGATCATACTGTCAAGCTTACTTTTGGACATAGTGAATTGGGGAGTATAGAGGTAAATGTATGGCAAAATTGAGGAGTTTAATAGTGAAATTAAACCTACCAAGATTATTATAGGATAAGTCATTATTCAATTGATGATTGAGCTAGACCCATACATCACCACTGAAGAGGTCTTCCAGACACAGTCTCCAACGAAGATTGGTATTCATGTATTATTCATTTCCCACTCACTAGAACCTAACCCCAAGAACTCAAGAGAGAGAAAAAATATCTTTAAGGCTCTATACCACTCATTATATGATTAGGAAAGGAGTCCTCTATAGGAAAAATTATGAAGGTATTTATTTAAGATGTGTATCACATGGAGAAGCTTAGGAAATATTATATAATCTGCATCAAAAGATAGCAAATACCATTTATCTAAAAATAATATATCCCATAAAATACTTAGAATGGATTATTACTAGTTGATGGTCTCTAAGGATGCTCACTTCCATGTGAGGATGTGACATGATTGTTAATTTTTGGTAAAAGAGAGATACATGCAATAATGCCACTATAGCCTATGATTGAAGGCTGGTCATTCACCTAATGGGGCTTAGACTTCATCAATGTTATAAACCAAAATTCCTTAATTAGACACAAGTTTGTGATTAGTGCTATAGATTATTTCACTAGATAGACTGAGGCAACAACCATAAAGAACTCTAGATCCCAAGACATGATAGTTTTTCTTAAAGAACATATCACAACTAGGTTTGTCACCCTTATCTCTTTTGTTTATGATAATGGGACATAATTTCAATCAAATAATTTCACTAAGTGGACCCATGATAATCAGATTAAAATTAGATCATCATCCAATCACTACCTATAAGGGAATAGATTGGTTTCGTTAACTAACAAGAACCTGATAGACACTATTAAGAATTTAGTTATTGATAAACCTATAAAATGGCATCTCTTATTAAAATATGCACTTTGTATAGACTGGACTAGGTATAGATAGTCCCTCAAAGCTTTTCCATATCTACTAGTTTATGGGAAGAAGCTAGTGTTTGTAATCATGCTAAAATTGCCAATATATCCGTTTATACAAGAATACATGGAGCCTAATGACAAAATAGAGTATAGATTGCTAGATATCATTGAAATGGAAGACTCTAAGGAAAAATCATTTCAAAAATTCAAAAAATATCAGGATGTAGTTAATATATGGTTTGATAAGAGAGATAAATTCAAAGCATTCAAGATCTTTGACTTGGTACTACTATGGGATAGATCCCATGAGAAAAAAGGAATGCATGCCAAGTTTACCCCATTGTGGATAGGACCATATCATATTTTGGAGATCTTAGGTAATAATGCAATCTATTTAAAATATATTCAAGGTAATGATTTGACATATCTATTTAATGGATAGTTTTTAAAGCATTACTTCATGGCTACCCCATTTTGAGAGGTTTATGAATAACAAAATATGTCCTAGTATAGGTAATATTAGGTTAGATTTGGTTTATTAGTTTTCCTAACTTCAATCATTTACTTTTATTAGATTATTTTGTGTTTTATAGATTAGCCCTTTTGATTTTAGTAGTTTTATTACTTTCTAGGATAGTTTTCTTTTATTTTTTGATAGTCTAAGTTTTGTCAATCCCAGTATAATTGAACATAGTTTGAGGTGTTTTGAATCCAACCAGAATCAATGAGTCTTACATACTATATTTCATAGTTCTTAATCTAGATAAGAAATGAGAGGGTTATCCATGTTAATATCCTAAAGCTAATGATTTCATTAGGTATGTGAAAGTTGATCCCACAACTTAGTGATAAGCTAGAAAAATATACTTATCCCCTTGGGTCAAATGCACAAAAAATGTTAAGACTTGTTTAAGGTAATAATCATAGACATGGGCAAGAGTTGACAAGGACATTTTTATTAAACCAAAAATTATTTTAGAAATAAAAACAAATAAAAGTGTAAAAACAAAAGGCATAATACAAAAGTACAAAATAAAATAAAAAAGGATAAAAAGCCTACATGTTGAAATAAGATCACTATATCACACATCATGAAAAATATGAAGAAAGGTAGGAATAGGTGATCAAAGGTATCTCTATTGTTTCTATGGATGCCTGGATGGCAATAGATCAATGCCTAAGCTCTTCAATGTCTATGCATCTAATGCCCAATAAAATTGAAACTTATGGTTCATCTTTATGTCTCTACCTAAATTCCTAAGACAAGAGATAAAGAATATCACTTTTCACATAGAGATCCAAGGTGTAAGTAATGTTAGTATATTGCATAGGATTACTAAGAGTCTCTTTTCATTTCTAATTTAATCATTTATTTTGGGATGAATTTGTGGTTGATATTGGGATTGTAAAACCATGGGTTCTAGGTTTTTGAAAAATTTGGAGTATTCACCCATGTGAGTCTCCATTTGTTATATTCAACATAACCCACCATGTATTTTTCTAATAAAAATGTGGACCCTTTTTGTTTTTTAGAAATATGAGTACCTTATCTAGGTATATAAGTGTTTTTGAGGGTTATGATGATTTTTATTATCTATATAAACTTGGTGATTTCAACATTGAATCACGTTGGGGTATACTTATTTGCATTTGGAAACACTTGTTCAAACTAACCTATTAATGAAAAGATGAGAAGAATGGTTTTTCATGAAAGGAATTCAGATTGGCTTATTTAAGAGAGTTTAGTATTTGGCAAACATAGTCTTTTACTACTTTATTTCATATATTTTTCATCAGAAGGTTTCCTTAAAAAATATTCTCTTTATAAAATCTTGTCAACAACATTATGTCGAAAGCATTATTTTGGAGAATTTGTTTTGATGAACTTATTTTGAAAGCTTTACTTTGGATTTTTTTTTTTTTTTTATAAAGTTTATGAATGGTAGCTTTTCTTCACTAAGTTTTTATCTTTGACTATTTTTCATCATAAACTTCTTCATCAGGAGTTTAGTCTTCAGTAACTTTGTTTTAGTAACTTTGTTTTGGAAGCTTTCTCTTTGGAAACTTTTTTCGGTGAGTTTCACTTTGGAGACTTCACTTTGTAAACTTTATTTTAGATACTTTTTCATTAGAAGATTTCTTTTATGAACTTTCATTCACAAGATTTCTATTTGTGAACTTTTATGTGTTTACTAATGAGATACAATCTTATGGAAGAGTACTTAGTCTTTGGAAACTATTATTTCAAAAACTTTGGGATAAAATATTTTGAAGAACATTCTAATTTTTGATTATTTTGGCCTGAAGATAAAGTTTACCTTCCCTTGACTAGAACACATAATGATAAATGACAAAAGATGAAAGGTAATACTATGGCACAACAAATGATAAGGCATCCTATATGGATTGTACATAAGGATAGGGTGGTCAAATTTAAATTGAATGAAGGTGATGAGATCATATAAATTAACAATCAATGGTGCATGAAATGGAAATCAATGCAAAATTTCATAACATCGATCCCCTATCCAAGTTTACATTATTCAATTTTCAAGATCTTGAGTAAACTTTAGCCTTTAAAATCCTTAAAAGCCCTAATTGTGACCATAGTGATTTTTAATCCACATAATTAAAATTAATACACACCATTTTAAAAATATTTAATCATACCAACATCCACAAAACCACCATGGCATCATCATTCAGGTTATACAAAAGAGCCTTGACACCCTCCAGGTTCTCTATCAAGGTTTCCATGGAGTATTTAGACATAGTGTTTGATACCACTATATTTTATGGTCACTATCCCAATTACTCGACCTTATGGGAAGATATTGGGAACATGGAATCTTTTTGTACTAGAATAAGACATTTAAACTAAGGATAAATAGTTAGTAAAGGACCTACTTCTATTTAAATGATAAGACCTACATTATGCAGATGATAAACAAAAGGTTATGCCATGCATAGACTTGTTGTTACTAGAAGAAGACATTTAAACTAAGGATAAATAGTTAGAAAAGGACCTACTTCTATTTAAATGATAAGACCTACATTATGCAGATGATAAACAAAAGGTTATGCCATGCATAGACTTGTTATGGGGCCTCTTGTTGGAGGGTAGGATAACAAATGGTGGTTACCTATATTATGTCAATAATAACACAATCATCACATATATCGTAGGGGATGAATTCAATATATATTTGAGTCTACCTATTCCTATTGTTATGTTTGATTTGCATATTGTCATTACCTAGAATAAGGCCAATAATGTGGAACAAGCACTAACAAGGTGTCTTATCCCTAGAGAAACATTTAATATAAAAGAACATGTTAAGAATATTATTCCCATCACTTGAATCAAAATGGGGATTTGTGTGGAAACCGCACTATTAAATCAATTTTTTGGCCATGTAAACATTTACTTCTTGCATTTATAATGGATTTCCTTGCTAGACATATTAAGTACTTTGGAGCACACCTACGCTTTGGGGGAATTAATTATTGATCAACTCCAAGAAAAAATCTTACATAAATATAAAAGGCCACTTGGAGGAAATTTTTACATGATGTCCTATCTATTAGAGGTAGTCACATGGACAATATACAAGCACAATGGAGTCCTATGGAATCCAAACCCAGCTATTATCAAGAACCAAATTTGTGATTATTAATCCTTTATGTACATATACTCATATGTTAGGGACATAGCTAAGATTGATGAGAATATCTACCCTTAGGTATAGATGGCCATCCAAGGTTGGACTTTGGCTAGAATTTCACATAACATAGCCAGAACACTTGCCAACAATGTGGGAGACTACTGGATCTATCCTAAATACACTATCATCATGGTTTTTAGCCACAAGGTTGATCTTATTCATCCCCCTAAGTTTGTTCTAGACAAAGTTTTTAAACAAGAGATTGTATACTAGATATAGAATGACATTGATGAGCAATTGACAAAGATTAAGAAATATACCTTCCATGACTCCCACATCACTATTGGGAGAATGGAATACACTATAAGAGGAAATTTAAGGAAGAGAGAAATTTTAGGATAGAATATGCATTAAACACTCTTCCCCATAGAGATTGGGATTCACATGGGAAAGTTTAGAAGAAGATTCACACCCTTGACCTCACTTAAAAACACGAGCTAATGGATCATGATTTTCTTTTTTTAAATGCCAAGGATGATGTAGAGGCAAAATAAAGGGAAATAAATACAAGATTGAGTAAGGACCTATTGAGGGTGATACAATAAAAACCCTCTCTCATACTCATCAAGGAAAAGTTTAGGATCCCACCTCCAATAGGATGGAAATCTTCCAAATTTTGGAGTGGTAGGCCATCTTAGCAACTAGAAGGAGATGGATAAGATCCCCAAGGTATATTCATATCTCAAGACCAACTACAAGACAAAGATAAGTTGGTAGGTGAGGAACCACTTACTAGAGGGTAGGATGAATAACAAAGAATAAGAATAAGTGCCTACCTCTACAAAAGTAGAAGAGGAATAAATTATTCTATTTTAAACAATAACTATTGAACTGAGAAAGGTTAAGCAAGAGTTGGCAAAGGAGATGACTTAAGAGATAGTGAAAAAAGGGAAGAAGTTAGGATAATTTTCTTAGACTCCTCTTATAAAGAGTAAACAATGGCTTCAACAACCCCGACAACCAGTAACATTCCCCCTTATCTTTCCTAAAAGAAAATAATTACACAAGATCATAGATTAAAAAGGTACTATCAAAGGAGGACAAAGGGGTATAAACCATATACCTCAGCCAAATAATCAATCAGGGAGGCAAAACCTTCAATATTAGGTGAGCCAACATAAGAAGTAGATGAGGAGTAATTAAAGTAGGCCAAGGTCTTAATCTTGAAAGTACTAAAAGCCAATGCATCTCTCATCGGTGAACCATTTGGTAAGGAAACTGTTGAGGTCAATATACCACCATTTTTCAAAATTGGGACCCTTAAGATACTATGAAACTTAACCCTAAAAACATGGCATGTTTTAAACATTATTATAATTTGAAGATCATCTACTTTGATAAAGTTGGCTTACTAGTTTATGGTTTTGCTTTGAGCTTTACTAATGTTGTTAATAATTGGTATTCATGTCTTAAGGATATAGGTTTCATGGAGCTCTTTTTGATGGATCATTCTTAGAGTTTACAAATTAACTCTATTTCAACTTCATTTTCTAAAATCTCCCCTTCAAAAACCCTATCATAAACTCTCAATTCAAATTTACATTTGGTAGGAATATTTCAGATTAATTTGACTTAAGCTTAATTTTCATGTTAAGGCTTGGTCGTATTTATTAAACATGACCAGACCTTAACCTAAAAGTCATACTTGGTCCCTTTTACTTTCCCCCTTTTATTTTCCTTTATTTCTAAGTGAGTCTAACTTTCATATTGGTTAGGTCCTTTTTTTAAAACACGGTCCCTTTATTTACTATTTTAGCCTAAAGTCTTAATGATAAGGTCCCGTTCATGTTTATCAGCATGAATAATACCTTATCCTTAACACTTTAGCTTAAGCTCTTATTTCATCTTGAGTCTTGACTTAAAATGCCTTTACCTTTTGAAGATCAATGGCTCTCACTTCATCGCTCCCCTTGATTAGATGACATGAAGGAATATTGAATATCCTCAAGCCTTCACCCTTTAAACCAATCTCATGCCATCATAAATATCATGATCAATGACCCATGCTTCACTGGAACCAAATATCAAGCAATGCAAGATTGCCCAAGGTTAAGTGGGTCCCCATTACTAAACATAAGCTTAAGCCTATGTTTTTACATAAAGGCTCACTATATTTTTTAATGCAACAATAGAATAAGTTAAAACATAGGGTTTTGAATTTAATTATCTAATGAAACCAATCATGTACAAGTGCCTAGATCATGATCAATGTCTCACACTTTAGTGGGACTAGATGATCTAATGACATGAGATTTCTCAAGGACAAGTGGGTCTATTTTGTTAAAAATGAGCTCAAGCCTAAGTTTTGACCTAAGGCCCCTTTTTATTTTTTAATACAATCAAACCTTAGGATAAAACTAAGGTTATTTTTTTAATTATTTAAGGGAGCTAATGACATGTGAGATCCAGGATCACAATCAAAATTGCATGGGTGATCATAAAGAGGAAAATCCAATAGAGCAAAGATAATTTTGAAATGTCAATTGATAAAGGAGTCCCATGAGGATGAAAAGTGTCATCATCTTGGTGACTCAAACAAAGATCAGTGACCTACAGGTCCTCCCTAGTGTTAACAAGGTCAAATATTGGGAGACCCACAAAGATGCCACATGGTGCTCCCACATTCAAATCTTAATGTTAATATAACCCTAAAATAATAGTTTGAACCCACTCAAATCTTGATCAGATGGCCCTCTCTTCATCGCTCCTCATGATCAGATGAAGCGAATTAAATCAGAGATCTATGGAGTATAAGAAATTCACAAGACTAAATTTGACATTCTCAAAAATTTCATTTAACATCCACGAGGCCATCATTGACATCCATGAGGATATTAAATTCAAGACAATATAACATTTTTACTTAGACAAAGGGGCATGTTTTATATCATTCAAGGGGTCATTTGATGTCATGTTTTGAAATATAGCATACAATATTTTAGCCTGTCTATGGCATGTTTATTGACATGAAATAAGCTTAGTGTAAAATGTTTTAGCCTAAATCCATTCTATAACCATGCACTAATTAAAGTTCATGCATCTTTTAGGATCAATGGTTCACACTTCATCAGGCCCAGATGATCCAATGGCATAAAAACATCAAAGATTTTTAAGCAGATCCTTGAGAGCCTATGGGCTCAACACATGGTGGAATCATGTTTAATATATGATTGGCACAAGGTATATAAGTCAAAAATCTAGTGGAGATGCCAAGTGGCACAACCATGGGGCTTGATGCAAAGATGACCAATGACATGTAAAATCCTTTATCATGATCAATGACTTGTGTTGATCCATGGATAATGATCTGATGGTGCAAAGAAAAAGGTAAATTTTAAATAACAATGGTTAGTGATTTTAAGTAATTTATGAAAAATGCTATGAAAAATGATAGATAGATGCCAAATAAGCTCCATACAAGCAAAAATTGATAAAAATAAAGATCTTGTGTGCTTAAAAATACAAACATATATAGGCAAAGTATAAAATCAAATCTAGGGCATGAATGCGCCTAGGTTCAAATAAGCCATCACTATTAATGATTGAAAAGAGCCCCAAGCTTTCATATAATACCCTAATTTGATCTTAGATTGATCACAGTTAAGATAAAGAGAGTCTAATTGCAATTTGAGCAAAGTAATTAACTTAGAGACCATTTGCAATTTGATTGTGAGAAATTTGTAAGTCTGGTAACCATGGCAGCTAAGAGACAACAATAAAGAGATGAGATAGAGTTGTATATGTCTATATATGGTGAAGGAAGCATTTTCAAAGACACATACCTGGATACTAATATATTAAACATGGAAAATAGGAACTAGTTTGAGCTTTTTTGGACTATTGAATACATATAACCCATCATGAAAGAAGAACAAAAGATTTCTACTGTAAGCAGAAGGTATTACAACATAGTTGTAGTATAAATGGCTAGTCTCCATCATGCAGACACCAAACAAGAGGTAATCCATTGCATTGACATCTTTGCTCCAATTTTTAAAGATTATAGAATTGAGTAGGGTTGGATTATTCATGAAAGGTCCTTTAGAAGAATTGTGTTCATTTCCCCATTAGAATTCAAGAGCTAATATAAACATTGGAAACCTAAGGTGGATTTGTCCACTATTAAGGAATGTATTGGCAAGAATGACCTAGACACCATCCTTAGGCCATAGTTTTTCCAAAGGAACCATGTGATCTAAGATCTTGTTGGAAATATCCTAGTTTCCCAATTTAGAGAGGGGGTTAGGGTAATTATGAATCTATTAAATAGAATATCTGGGGCCCCTTCAACATCTTATGTCAACAAGAGTTGGGTGTGCTGCATTTACTTCATAGTAGAGAAAGAACTCACTCCCTGAATTGGAGTGATGATCAACATTTATCTAGAATGACAATCCATATCCATTAAAAAGAAAACTAGTAACCAATTCTTTATGATGTCCTATCTATTAGGTGTCATACTAGTCTCCACCCAAATCTCTTATATAAAAAATTGGTTACAAGAGGGTATAATTACAATATCCCACCATTATTCCAAGCTACACATTTTCAAATATAAACATAAAATGAAATTGATTTATGATTATGTTTATCGTACTTTAGTAGAAGCCATTATAGGGATTCTCATGGCCAGGATTAGACCTCTAATCAAGAAGTATGTGGAGCTAATAGGAGACATTTGGTTGTATCCATATTATACAGTGATAAAAATTGAAAGGATTTTGATTCAAACTTACAAGTTGCCTGTCTATAGTAGTAGAGCAAAAAATTTCATATCAACTTCTTCATGTTGTTGGAGTGTGCAAGGAAAAAAGAAAAGGCCTCTCCATCCCTTTCCTTTGACAATTGGTAGAACTATTATACAAGATTGGAAACATGTAGACACTATATTTAGACACCAAAAATCCTTCAGATTTTAGCTATATGACTTAAGGTAGTGAGACCCTAATGAAAAGGTCTCCAAATATTTGAAGAGCAAGCAACTACCTAAACTAGTTTATGAGCATCAACTTGGTCCCTATAACACTTTGCATATCAAAGAATATAATTTTGAGGAGGTGTTGGCTAGGTTCAAGATACATAATGTTAGACTTGAATACTAACTGACTAGTGATTAGAAGCCCCTTGGTGACATATGACACATGGGAACTCTGCAATACCATTTTCTACTTGGCCCTTCAAGGCCCCTTCAATAACAACCAAAAATATAAGGGCAATAACCCTAAGCATAGATTACACAAGGTCCTACCAAAGAAAAGTTGGAAAAGAGACCTAGTGAGGGCCCATCATCTTTGAACATACCTCAAAGACCAACATCTCTAGTTGAATTCCTAGACATGATTGCCCTAGAGCTTGATGAGATAGTGGAGGATGACATCAAGGTATTTGTTGAGGCATATGGGTTTGATGAATAAGAGGAACATGTTGAAGAAACACAAGCCCAAATAGAGGAGGTTAAGAAAGAAAAGGGGAAAGAACCTACCTTAGATCAAGTCCCAATGCCCCCATTGAGGAAGAGAAAGGTAGAGTTGGTAATGGTCTCATTTGGGAAAAATAAGCCCAAGTTGACTTTCACTCACCCTAAGAGTGAAATCAACTTATTCAATGAGGAAAACCCTATTCATGGGCCAATCATCCCTGCTTGGTTCATCTATGGAAATATACATAATATCCCCTCCTATTCCCACTCATGGGCCTTGACCAAAACTATCAATATTAATGTACATGATGATATCAAGAAATGGAAAAGGGATCTGATGAAGGAGGAGGAAGATAGAATAATAGTGTCCATTATAGGGTTAGATAACAAGAAGATGGATACTCCAAGAGCATTAAGTAATACTTAGATGGATGCCCTTAAACCTCTAAAGTATTTAAAACAAACTACCAAGGTCCAATTCAATCCTTAGACTACCATGTTGGAAAGAGTGAAAACTAGAAAGGCCATGTTGGGGACTGAGGAATTCACCATTCAAAATGTCGATCCATTCATTAGCTTAACTATAGTTAGAGGTAAGAGACCTAGTGAGCACCCCATCCATGTAGAGGACATTGAGGAGCTAACTGAGGCTCATTCAGCTCAGGTCAAAGTAGGCATTAAAGGAATGAAACAAATAATATATAATTTGGAGAAGGAAAAGGAGAAATTGGAGACACAAGTTATCTTATCAGTGCTTGAGGTAATGATCAGAATCCTTGATGAATCCTTTTATGACATGTTTGATGTATTAAAAATAATGAAGCTAAGGCAGAGTGTGTTGGAATAATATAATATAATGGCTAAGGGTCTAATAACCCAATAACAAGCTTTAGAGGATCAAATAATAGGATTAATCAACATCTGAGTTGAAAGGTAGATCCATAGATTCAAAATAATAAGTTTGGGACATTTGAATGCAATTCTAGGAATTATTGTTGATAAGGTCCAAGGTTTAAGTGTATGGTCTCAAGATATAGATAGACTCCTCAAGGATGATGAGGAGATAATATAAAGGATTATAGAGTTTCTTGGGATAATGCCCAAAGACCCTGCACAACCTATTGTTCTTGGCATCATTAAGGATGATGAATTCAAACATAGGGCTACTTTGGTGACTTTAGAAATAAAAATTAAAAGTCAAGGCTAGTTCAGGGGTGATAATAGCAGGATCCTAGACATCATATTCAATGTAGGTGAAAGAATAATTAAGGCTAAGAGTATCAAATAATCCATGTCTATAAATTATAGAGAACTAAATGAGTTAGCTGACAAAGAAGAAGAGTGTCTCTTGAAATTGGGTATGGACTTAGAGCTAGTCAACAAATAATGCTATAAGACTATGATCATCTTTAAGTAGTAACAAACAAGTTATCCATCTCAAGGTCCAAAAACTAGTTGAATAATATTCCGTTTTGTAAAACATTGTAATATTTAAACATGGAATATTCTTTTGTAAAGGCATATGCTAGTTTGTTAGCATATTTGCCTCTAGGTTAGTTTAGTTTTGAAGGAAAATGTATTTCATAATTGTATAAAGAAGGACAACTATCCTTATCCTTGTACATCTATATATTGTAACTAATTGGTCTACTACCTTGTCCTCTTATAAAAGTTAGTTCTACCATTTTGTGAAGGGGGGATAATTTTGAGTAAAATTTGTACACTTTGAATAGTTAGTACAATCAAGGAATTATGAAAAGATTGTCCAAGTTTGTTTGTGTCAATTTTCAGATGGATTTTCTCTTACTTTATAGTCTTAAATCTTAAATTTGAATAGTTTATATGAATTTGGAGTTGCATATTTGATTATAAGGTTGCTAATTTATGTTTATGCTAAATTAGTTCAATGATATTGAATTTTCTTCATTTTATTTGCTCTACATTAGAACGTGAAAATGTTATTTGAGTGTGGTAGCAAATCTTTAAAGTAAATCCAGTTCTTACTTGTAATTCTTTATATAATCCTTAGAGGTTTACCTGGTGTGTATTGAGATCTAAGATTATGCTATTTTACACTATATACTAGTTAAATGCATACTCAGTTGTAATTAAAACTTTATCTTAATGTTTGAGATAAGTTCAGTAATCACTTATTCCTTTTATGCCCTACCCTTCTCTTTTTCTTCTTTTTAAATAGATCACTTTAGTTTAGATTTCATTGTAAATGTCTATTTAGATTAGTCTGTAGTTTAATCTTTGATCATAATTCACTAGTACTATCATAGTTACTTAAACTTTACAAATATTTGGACCATGGTGGCTCCTAACCATCAATTAATATAAATTTTGTGGGAAAACTAGACATTGCTTTGTCATTATTTCACCATAGGTAACATAAGTTGCCAAAACCTACTATTCATGCTCTAAATTTCCAAAATTCTAAAATGGGAAGTGTTATTTGAATATTAAGGACACTTATGATGAATTTAGAGGCATCACCAAGTCCCCACTAGTGTTAGAAGGAGGGAATCTTTGTGAATTGGTTGAATCATTATTAATCTTAGTATTTTGATCAAAGATTGGTATTATCTTTGCACTTTTACACAATTCTTTGCTCAAAAGTGTAAAGATCATTGATCTTTGTGGTCTTTGACATATTTTTATGCTTTCTTTAGACAAAGATCATAGTTCTTTGAATTTTGATGCTTAATTTTTGTAAATATAGCTTAAGATCTAAAGATTAGTGGTAGTTGAGGTTAGAATAGCTGGTTTTGATCAAAGATTGGTATATTTTTCATAGATCTGGGTTTATTTGAGCTTAGAATTATAAAAATAGACCATATTTTCATAATTGGACACATATTTGAGCTAGATTAATCAAAGGTTGACATTACTATTTTTTATACAAATATTTACAAAATTAGCTTAATGTGTAGGTTTAATCCTTGTTCTTTATAAATATTAACTTGACACATCATATTTAAAATAGGATCTTCAATCTTCAAGATGGAATCACCAAGGATCCAAACATGATCACATTTAGAGATAAGAAAATCTTTGCTTGAGCTTAAAGTCCATACAATAGCTAGGCGAGATAAAGGTAGGCATAGACATTCCAAATCTTTGCCAACCTCACCTCTTCAAGGTACACCTACCTTATACCTTCATCAAACTATGGCTTGGTTAGAAGATTATTCAATCAATGTGCCAGGTGTGGTACATGATCACCCATGCAATCCTAAAAAATACTTGCTAATATTTAGTCAAATTGGTATTGTAACTACTAAAGAGCACATTTAATATTTAAAATATGATTTAATTTTACTAAATGTCATACATGAAGATGTAACATGCATATTGTTCCCATTTAATTTTAAAGATGCTACATATAAATGGTTTCTTAATTTGGTTGACAATTATATTACTAGTTGGGATGGTTTTACTAAAGTTTTCATAGACAAGTTTGGCAAAATTTTTAGTCCATGTGTCATATACCACCAATTCACCACCATCAGGAGGGATGAAAGTGAGCCCATAAGGTCCTTTAATGATAGGTTCCAAAAAATATAAAGCAACACCATATATGCTTATAAACCTGATGATGTTTTAGCTCTAGAAATCTACAAGAATGTAGTGGATCCTATGACTTTTGTATTTCTCAAAAGATCTCTTTAAGCTATAACTTCATTAGGTAGGGCTTATTTTGAAGCAATGATCATCAATGATCAAATTAAACCCTAGGGATAAATGGCTTACTCTGTCCCAAATATCAATCCACATTTTCCCATTATGAACATTTTCCCCAATAATAATCAAAACATTCTATCCTTGAATCAACTCCCAAATCTAAATCAGTTGCCTTTGAGTCATACTACCCCCAATCAAAACCTAGGACTATTAAGTCATCTTGATGTTAATGGATTTAATAAAAATGATCAAAGAGATTTAGTACTAGCTTCTGGTACTAACAATAACTAAGTTCACAATTATGAAACTCCTAAGAATGAGACTGAGTCTGGTTTAAAAGTTAAGCACTAATTTCCTTCAAATGCAAAAACATGTTGGAAATACTGGAGAGAGCTTTGGTAGGAAATTATCATTCAAAAGGCTTAAGAGCTCTAATAATAGGTTTTAGAATGATAGTTTCCACAATAATAAGAATAATGAACCATCTTATGAAAAGAGGACTATGGACATTAACCTTACTAATTTTGCTTTGCATGATTATTTTAGGGTACATTATAAAGTCAAGTATGGAGAGATTTATTTAATTGAGTTTTGTAAGTATTTTTAATATTTCCAAGAAGAGTTAGACACATTATAAGTGATCTCTAATAAGGATAGTGGTGTAGGTACTCTAGGTTCCAAGCCTACTAATCAAACTTTCATGGTGGAGAGGTTTGGTTTCCCTTTTCAAAAGGAAAACAAACTTGATGATGTCCTTGAAGAAATCTAGGCCTTCCAATAATTCTTGAAGAAGACTTATCCTTTGAGGGATAGAGAGTAGAGGTAGCCCTAGACTACCTGAACACCTCCAAATAACTTTAGAACTCATCCAAACACTTCATCAAGTAATGATATAGAACGACCTAAAGGGAGTACCTCTAAGCATAATGTTGATGTTCCTAGATATTCAAATAAGACTAGTTATAATATTATTGAAGACATGAAGAAGATAAAAGCTAACATCATATTGCATGAATTAACATAGATCACAAAACAAAGGGACCTCTTGCTACAATCATTGTCAAATAAATATAATAAACCACCTAAAGCTGACAATGCTAATATTGCTATGCACAAAGCTAAGATAAAATATCCTCCTTTCCTACTCACAGTCAAAATGTTTAGTAAGAATTTGCATAATTGTTTATTGGATTCTAGTGCATCCACCAATATCATGTCAGTAGGTATTTTCAAATAAATTAGATTGACACCTATTAAGTTTGATAGAGTTATTACTCAATTAGATAAATCTAGAGTCAAAGCGATTGGGGAATTATTGAATGTCCATATGAAATTGGCCTCTGAGCCTAGAGTACAAAAATTTATTGATATCCAAGTTGTTGACATTCCTAATGTTTATGGGATCTTCTTAAGTAGAGAATGGACCAAATATCTTAATGGCTACATGTCCATGGTTTGTTCACATTTATGGATACCTTGGAAAGGAGTTCCAAATCATATTCAAGGTTAGAAGAGAGCTTAATATGAAACACATGATCATTGAGTACAATGTTGTCAGTGAAAGTGTCAACATAATTGACTATGATTTGGGAGTTTTCACCTTAGAAAATGTAAAAGTATGTGATCCTAAGAGTACTCATGTTATGCCTAGGCTATGGAAACTACATTTTGATGGTGCTAGGTGTAAGTCTAGGTTTGAGGTCAGTATTATTCTAGCTGATCCTACTAGTAAAAAATATCATGCATCCTATAGGATCTAGTTTCCATGCACCAATAACCTTGCTGAATATGAGGCCCTCATCCTAGGTTTGCAATTTGCTATCAAAAACAAAGTCAATAAAATACTAGTCTATGGTGATTCAAAAATTATAGTCAACTAAGTAAAGAGTAAATATAAATATAATTTATCATACCTTAATAGATATAAGTTTAGGGTCTAGTATCTAATTGAGTCTTTTGATGCCTTTAACATTGTCTCCATCCACAGAGAAGAGAACAAAGTTGTTGATGAGTTAGGATCTAATGCAACCGACTTCTTACCTGACCAAGACTTGCCCAACTTTAGTATTGAGATGATACTTTGTCCTTTGGTCCCAAATAATGTGAGTCATTTTTAGGTCTTTAGTGATGATAAACAAATCTTGAACTTCATGACTGGTTCAGGGGTGTTTGAGGCTTAGATCATTGATGAGACTAATGAAAATGCACTTAGGGAAGGCAAATTTGATGGCAAAGTCATTCATCTGAATGACATTAAGATTCCCAAAGGTATGATTACCTTAGAGAGACTATTTGATCAAGATAAGATAGCTGAGGTTTTTATGATTCCAAAAGTAAGTGGGAAAGACTACAATGCTATTGATCTTGGACCCCAATATCAACCCTAACTAGTTAACATTAGAAAAGCTTGCACTAGTGATAAAAATAAGGGAGCAAAAGAGTTGTTCACAAAGTACAAAGATGTCATAGCTTGGTCTTATAATGATTTAAATATATTTGATCTAAGAGTCATCACCCATACTATACCTCTTAAGGAAAGTTTCAAACCTTTCAGGCATAAGAAAAGACCTGTGAACCTTGTCTTAAAACCTATGATTTTCAAAGAAGTCAAGAGATTGTTAGATGCTAGAATTATGTTTCCCATTAGGTATTATATCTAGGTGGCCAATTTATTACCAATAATAAAAAATAATGGTGAGATTAGTCTATGCATTGAATTTATAAATTTGAATAAAGCATTTAAAAAGGATAATTATCCTCTTCCCTCTCTTGACCAGATAAAATATATGTCAGGTTGTGGAGCTAAAAGCTTCAACTTGTTGCAGACATGGAGGAGGTTGCTGAGTTCCAGGGATACCTGCGTCGTCAGTGGGACCGAAGTTGGTTAGATTCAGTGCAGAAGGCAATTGACATCAGCAGGAAGTCAGCTGACATCGGTCACCTCTAGTCAAATAGGGACTGACATCGATTGCCTGTGTGTTCCAGAATTACTCATTGCACGAACAGTTAGTTTGTTGAACTGATTGTTTGCATGTAAAAGCTATTTCAAGTCTTGAGCTATATGTCTATTATTAGTAAATTAAGAGTCTAAGTTATTGTTTAAGTTTGGGATCTATTTATAGAACCATTGGCATGTATTGTAATTATGAGCTGAAAAGGAAGGCAAGGAAGATCCTTCCATTGTAAGATCATTGAGTTGCAGGTTGTTGCAAGCTCATAGAAGATCTACATGAGTAAGTATGGTCTATTGAATTGTAGGTTGTAGGTTCATGGGAGATCTACTTGAAGTACTTTGAGTACTTGGTGTACTGGCAGGGTTATTACTGACTAGTTGGAGAGGTGAACACCAATTTTGTGTGTGAGTTGTGTGTTGAGACCATTTTTGATAGGAGAGTGAACTCTTGATTGAGAATTAATGGGAGCCCTTGAGGTGTGGGAAGCCTCTAAGAGGTGGAAGAAGAAGTGGCATCGTCTTTATTGTATTTTCTTTTTGAATGAGTATTAATACAAGATAGTGTATTATCTCTCATATTCTCTGCTATTTGTGAATTCTAGTTACTTGTACTTTTGGATATTTTCACATGTTTAATTGCTTGTATTTGGTAATCATATTGTGCTCTTTCTAAGGAACAAGATCCTAACAAGTGGGATCATAATAGGTGTGTTGTTCTTGATTCCCCATCAACTGGTATCAGAGCTTTTGGTTGGGATACTAACAGGTTGTATTAGATCTGGTTAGTGTGTGTTGATTATAGGTTACTCACAGGGGTTTCTATTTGAGTGGGAGTAGAGCAATGACAGAAGACAATAAGCTAAGAATGGAGAAGATTAATGGCAAGAACTATCAAATATGGAGGATGCAGATTGAAGATTATCTATATTAGAAAGATTTTTACATACTGTTGGGTGGGGTTGATTGCAAGCCCCAGGATATGAAGGATGAAGAATGGGAGGTTCTTGATCGGAAGGCTTTGGGATCTATAAGGTTGAGTCTTGCATCATCTGTGATTTCCAACTTATCACAGGCTAAGACAATGGTAGAGTTGATGGAATCTTTCACAAATTTATATGAAAAGCCCTCAGCTTCGAATAAGGTATTTCTTATGAAGCAATTATTTAATTTGCAAATGTTGGAAGGTGGTTCTGTTGATAGTCATCTTAGTGATTTCCATGGTTTGGTAAACTAATTAAATTCAGTTAATATTTTTTTTGATGATGAAATTAAGGCTCTCTTAATCTTATGCTCATTACCTGAAAGTTGGGAGAATTTGGTAATAGCAGTTAGTAATACTGTGTCTGCTTCAAAAATCTTAAAAGTGGATGATGTTGTGAGTGTAATCTTGAATGAAGATATACGTAGGAAAAGCACATGTGAATCATCAGAAAATGCTTTGAGTGTGGAAAGCAGGGGAAGGAAAAGAGAGAAGATTGAGCATGGGAGATCAAGGTCCAAGATATGCAGGAGATCCAAGTCTAGGTATGGCAGAATAACCTGCTGGAAATGTAGAAAGCAAGGGCACTTAAAGAGAGATTGAAAGTCAGTTGAAGATCAACATGAAGGACATGAAGAAGAAGTAGATGTTGCTGATTATGTTGCATTGGATGTTCTGGTATGTTCCTTAGATAAATTAGAATCTTGGGTTTTAGATTTTGGTGCCTCTTTTCATGCATCCCCAAATAGGGAATTTTTTCATGAGTATGTCAAGGGAGACTTTGGAGAAATTTGTTTAAGGGATGGTAAGCCTTGTCAGATGGTTGGCAAAGGGAAAGTGAAGCTAAAATTGTAGACAGGTAACACATGGGTGTTGAAGGAGGTCATGCATGCCCCAGTTCTAGAGTGGAATTTGATTTCTATATGAAGTTTGGGTGATGAGGGTTGCACAGTAACTCTCACAGTAGACTCTTGGAAGGTTACCAAGGGTGCACTTGTTGTAGCAAGAGGTAAGAAAGTAGGTACGCTTTATCTATCTATTTGTATTACTGATTCTCTTTCTGGGTTATCTACTTTAGCTGTAGATTTGAAGATGTGGCTTAATAGGCTTGGTCACATGAATAAGGAGATGCATGTTCTTGAGTCAAAGGGTATGCTTTCAAATTTGAAAAGCATGGATCGTGGTTTTTGTAAGTAGAAGAAGAAAGTGATGTTTCTTGAGAGATCTGATGTTAGTGACAAGAACAAGAAAGCCTTGTTTTTGAGGAGAAGGTGATGGACAAAGATCAACAGAAGGAGCTAAAGAATTCTGAGCAGAGCAAGGGTGATTTGGACAAGGGTTTGATCCAAAAGGAGCTCATGGGTAGAAGTCATTTCTAACAATAAAAACATAGAGACTGACGTCAATTAAAAAATTGACGTCAGCTTCTAGACAGGGACCGAAGTCGGCTATGTGTATCCTGACATCAGTGACTCAAGATAGATAAACACTAGTGTCGGTCAGGAGAAATTGACATCGGCAGTGAGGCAGTCGCATGGAACCGACGTCGATCGGGTGAAGACTGAGATGTGACTGGCATCGGTCACTGAGACGAATTTTGGGTGGACAAGCTATCAAGGAGTCTCAAGTGCCCATATGGAGGACTTAAAGGGTAAGTAAGCCTCAAATTCATTATTTTTCTTCTTTACACTACTTATTGCTCACTGATGGTCAAGGACCAGGAAGTTATTAAAGAAGTAGAGTAGGTAGATCCAGGAAATAGTGGGAGCTTGGCATGGATGAGTAATGTGATTCCTTAGAGAAGAACCAAATAGGAGTTTTGGGTGGAGTTTCCAGCTGGAAGGAAGCACTAAGAGATGAATGGATGTTCAAGATAAAGAAGAGTGGAAATGGATACGTGAGACAGAAGCCCAGGGTATATGGTCTTGAGTAAGCTATAGGACAACGGAGGTTTGACCATTGTGTTTCTCTTTACTAGGTTGGATAATATTTAGCTACATTATCCTATTACTATATTGTGTGCTTGTTGTAGGGTTACACTTACAGGGAGTTACTGAACTAAAGGTAAAGCTAGTTCAGAAGTATGTCATGAGGAATCTGGGAGCAGCAAGATGTTTTGGCATGAGTGTGTTCTAGGGACATGGAAGTTCATAGGTTGACTTTGTTTTAGGATGATTGTGTGAGACCGGTTAGCGCGCTGATGGTTGGATAGTTCTATGAACAGTGTCTTGATTCACATAATGAGGTTGAATACATTTGTACTAAACTTGAGTTTCTCTAAGAAGTGGGAGTTGTCAAAAAGTTAGGAGAATATCTGGGAATGAAGCACTAGAGGCCAGTTCAGTGGATTCTTAGGTATTTGAGAGGGACCAACAGTAGGTGCACATGCTATGCAGGGTCAAGTTGGTTTCTACATGGGTTTGTAGATGGAGATGTGGCAGGTGATTTAGATGACAGGAGGTGCACCATAGGTTTTGTGGTGGTTGGTCTTCAAGGGTGATCTTGAAGAGGGATACAATGCCAAAAAACAAACTAGATGATGTATAGGTACAAGTATAGTTGCAGCTATTTATCTCCAAGTAGAAGATTGTTAGGTTGTGGAGCTAAAAGCTTTAACTTATTGCAGACATGAAGGAGGTTGCTGAGTTCTAGGGATATCGATGTCGGCAGTGGGATCGATGTCGATCAAATTCAATGCAAAAGATAACCAAAATTGACAAAAAGTCAGCCGATGTCGGTCAACTCTAGTCAAATAGGGACTGACGTTGGTCACTTGTGTGTTTCAAAACTATTTGTTACATGAATAGTTAGTTTGTTGAACTGATTGTTTGCATGCTATTTCGAGTCTTGAGCTACGTGTCTATTATTAGTAAATTAAGAGTCTAAGTTATTGTTTATGTCTGGGATCTATTTATAGACCCATTGGCATGTATTGTAATTATGAGCTGAAAAGGAAGGCAAGGAAGATCCTTCCATTGTAAGATCACTAAGTTGCAGGTTGTTACAAGCTCATAGGAGATCTACATGTGTAAGTATGGTTTGTTGAATTGTAGGTTACAAGTTCATGGGAGATCTCTTTAAAGTACTTTGAGTACTTGGTGTACTGGCATGGTTATTACTGACTGGTTGGAGAGGTGAACACCAATTCTATGTGTGAGTTGTGCGTTGGGACCATTTTTGGTAGGAGAGAGAACTCTTGATTGAGAAATACTGGGAGCCCTTGAGGTGTGGAAAGCCTCTAAGAGGTGGAAGAAGAAGTGGCATCTTCTTTATTGTATTTTCTTTCTAAATGAGTCTTAATACAAGATAGTGTATTGTCTCTCATATTCTGTGCTATTTGTGAATTCTAGCTACTTGTAATTCTAAATATTTATGCATGTTTAATTGCTTGTATTTGGTAATCATATTGTGCTCTTTCTAAGTAGCAAGATCCTAACAAGTGTGATTAGAACATGTGTGTTGTTCTTGATTCCCCATCAATTGGTATCAGAGCTTTTGGTTGGGATACTAACAAGTTGTATCAGATCTGGTTAGTGTGTGTTGATTACAGGTTACTCACAGGGGTTTCCATTTGAGTGGGAGTAGAGCAATGGCAGAAGACAGTAAGTTAAGAATGGAGAAGTTTAATGGCAAAAACTATCAAATATGGAGGATACAGATTGAAGATTATCTGTATCAAAAAGATTTATACTTACCGTTGGGTGGGGTTGATTGCAAGCCCCGAGATATGAAGGATGAAAAATAGGAGGTTCTTGATCAGAAGGCTCTGGGATCTATAAGGTTGAGTCTTGCATTGTCTGTGATTTCCAACTTATCACAGGCTAAGACAATGGTAGAGTTGATGGAATCTTTGGCAAATTTATATGAAAATCCCTCAACTTCAAATAAGGTATTTCTTATGAAGCAATTATTTAATTTGCAAATGTTGGAAGGTGGATCTATTCATAGTCATCTTAGTGATTTTCATTGTTTGGTAAACCATTTAAATTCAGTCATTATTATTTTTGATGATGAAATTAAGGCTCTCTTAATCTTATGCTCATTACCTGAAAGTTGGGAGAATTTGGTAATGGCAGTTAGTAATACTGCGTCTGCTTCAAAAATCTTAAAAGTGGATGATGTTATGAGTGTAATCTTGAATGAAGATATACGTAGAAAAAGCACAGGTGAATCATCAGGAAATGCTTTGAGTGTGGAAAGCAGGGGAAGGCAAAGAGAGAAGATCAAGCATGGGAGATTAAGGTCCAAGATAGGCAGGAGATCCAAGTCCAGGTATGGCAGAATAACCTATTAGAAATGTGGAAAGCAAGGGCACTTAAAAAGAGATTACAGGTCAGTTGAAGATCAGCATTAAGTACATGAAAAAAAAGTAGATGTTGCAGATTATGTTGCACAGGATGCTCTGGTATGTTCCTTACATAAAGTAGAATCTTGGGTTTTAAATTCTAGTGCATCTTTTCATGCATCCTCAAATAGGGAATTTTTTCATGAGTATGTCCAGGGAGACTTTGGAGAAATTTTTTTAGGGTATGGTAAGCCTTGTCAGATGGTTGGCAAAGGGAAAGTGAAGCTAAAATTGTAGATAGGTAACACATGGGTGTTGAAGGAGGTCATGCATGTCCCAGTTCTGGAGCAGAATTTAATTTCTGTAAGAAGTTTGGGTTATGAGGGTTGCATAATAACTCTCACAATAAAATCTTGGAAGGTTACCAGGAGTGCACTTGTTGTAGCAAGAGGTAAGAAAGTAGGTACGCTTTATCTATCTACTTATATTACTGATTCTCTTTTTGGGTTATCTACTTCAGGCGTAGATTCGAAGATGTGGCTTAATAGGCTTGGTCACATGAATAAGAAGGAGATGCATGTTCTTGAGTCAAAGGGTATGCTTTTGGAATTGAAAAGCATGGATCATAGTTTCTATAAGCATAAGAAGAAAGTGACGTTTCTTGAAAGATCCGATGTTAGTGACAAGAACAAAAAAGCCTTGGTTTTCAAAGAGAAGGTGACAGATAGAGATCAGTAGAAGGGGCTAAAGAATTTTGAGTAGAGCAAGGGTGATTTGGACAAGGGTTTGATCCAAAAGGAGCTCATGAGTAGAAGTCATTTTTCATAAGAAAAACATAGAGACTGACGTCAGTTAAAAAACTGACATCGACATCCAAATAGGGACCGATGTTAGCTATGTGCAGCTCGACGTCAGTGACTTAGGGCAGATAAACACTTACATCGGTCAGGGGAAACTGACGTCGGCAGTGAGGCAATCGCATGGAACCGATGTCGGTTGGGTGAAGACTGAGATGTGACTAGCATCAGTCATTGAAACAGATTTTGGGTGGACAACAAGCTGTCAAAGAGTCTCAAGTGCCCATATGGAGGACTTAAAGGGTAAGTAAGCCTCATATTCGTCATTTCCCTTCTTTACACTACTTGTTGCTCATTGATGGTCAAGGACTAGGAAGTTATTAAAGAATTAGAGCAGGTAGAGCCAAGAAATAGTGGGAGCTTGGCATGGATGAGGAATTTGATTCCTTGGAGAATAACCAAATGGGAGTTTTGGGTGGAGTTGCTAGCTGGAAGGAAGCACTGAGAGACGAATGGAATGTTCAGGATAAGGAAGAGTAGAAATGGATATGTGAGACAGAAGGCCGGGGTATATGGTCTTGAGTAAGCTATAGGATAATAGAGGTTTGACCATTGTGTTTCTCTTTACCAGGTTGGATAATATTAGCTACATTATCCTATTACTATATTGTGTGCTTGTTACAGGGTTACACTTACAGGGAGTTACTGAACTAAAAGTAAAGCTAGTTTATAAGTAGGTCATGAAGAATTTAGGAGCAGCAAAATTCTTTGACATGAGTGTGTTCTAGGGACATGGAAGGTCATAGATTGACTTTGTTTTAGGATGATTGTGTGAGACCGGTTAACACGCTGATGGTTGGACAGTTTTATGAACAGTGTCTTGATTCACATAATGAGGTTGAGTACATGTGTACTAAACCTAAGTTTTCCCAAGTAGTGGGAGTTGTAAGAAAGTTAGGAGCCTATCTAGGAAAGAAGCACTGGAGGGCAGTTCAGTGGATTCATAGGTATTTTAGAGGGACAAGCAACAGGTGCACATGCTATGCACGTTCAAGTTCTTTTCTACATGGGTTTGTAAATGCAGATGTGGCAGGTGATTTGGATGACAAGAGGTGCACCACAGGTTTTGTGGTGATTAGTCTTCAAGGGTGATCTTGAAGAGGGATACAATGCCAGGAAACAAATTAGATGATGTGCATGTACATGTACAGTTGCAGCTATTTATCTCCAAGTGGGAGATTGTTAGGTTGTGGATCTAAAAGCTTAAACTTGTTGTAGACATGGATGAGGTTGTTCAGTTCCAGAGATATCGATGTCGGTAGTGGGACCGACATCAATCAGATTTAGTGTAAAAGGCAACTGACATCGGCAGGAAGATGGCCGACATTGGTCACCTCCAGTAAAATAGGGACTGATGTCGGTCGCCTGTGTATTCCAAAATTGTTCGTTGCACGAACAGTTAGTTTGTTGAACTAATTGTTTGCATGTAAAAACTATTTTGAGTCTTGAGCTACATGTCTATTATTAGTAAATTAAGAGTCTAAGTTATTTTTTATGTCTGGGATCTATTTATAGACCCACTGGCATGTATTGTAATTATGAGCTAAAAAGGAAGGCAAAGAAGATCCTTCCATTGTAAGATCATTGAGTTGCAAGTCGTTGCAAGCTCATAAGAGATCTACATGTGTAAGTATGGTCTATTGAATTATAGGTTACAGGTTCATGGGAGATCTACTTGAAGTACTTTGAATACTTGGTGTACTGGTAGGGTTATTACTGACTGATTGGAGAGGTGAACACCAATTATGTGTTTGAGTTGTGTGTTGGGACCATTTTTGGTTGGAGAGTGAACTCTTGATTGAGAATTATTGGGAGCCCTTGAGGTGTGGGAAGCCTCTGAGAGGTGGAAGAAGAAGTGGCATCTTCTTTATTGTATTTTCTTTTTGAATGAGTATTAATACAAGATAGTGTATTGTCTCTCATATTCTCTGCTATTTGTGAATTCTAGTTACTTGTACTTCTGGATATTTTCACATGTTTAATTGCTTGTATTTGGTAATCATATTGTGCTCTTTCTGAAGAGCAAGATCCTAACAAGTGGGATCAAAATAGGTGTGTTCTTAATTCACCATCAACTGGTATAAGAGATTTTGGTTGGGATACTAATAGGTTGTATCAAATTTGGTTAGTGTGTGTTGATTACAGGTTACTCACAAGGGTTTCTGTTTGAGTAGAAGTAGAGCAATAGCAAAAGATAGTAAGCTAAGAATGTAGAAGTTTAATGGCAAAAACTATCAAATATGGAGGATGTAGATTGAAGATTATCTGTATCTAAAAGATTTTTACTTACCATTTGGTGGGGTTGATTACAATCCCCGAGATATGAAGGATAAAGAATGAGAGGTTCTTAATCGAAAGGCTCTGGGATATATAAGGTTGAGTCTTGCATCATTTGTGATTTCCAACTTATCACTGGTGAAAAAAATGGTAGAGCTGATGGAATATTTGGCAAATTTATATGAAAAGCCCTCATCTTCAAATAAGGTATTTCTTATGAAGCAATTATTTAATTTGCAAATGTTGGAAGGTGGATCTGTTGATAGTCATCTTAGTGATTTCCATGGTTTGGTAAACTAGTTAAATTTTGTCAATATTGTTTTTGATGATGAAATTAAAGCTCTCTTAATCTTATGCTCATTACTTGAAAGTTGGCAAAATTTGGTAATGATAGTTAGTAATACTGCGTCTGCTTCAAAAATCTTAAAAGTGGATGATGTTGTGAGAGTAATCTTGAATGAAGATATACGCAGGAAAAGCACAGGTGAATCATAAAAAAATGCTTTGAGTGTGGAAAGTAGGGGAAGGCAAAGAGAGAAGATCGAGTATGGGAGATCAAGGTCCAAGATAGGTAGGAGATCCAAGTCAAGGTATGGCAGAATAACCTGTTGGAAATGTGGAAAGCAAGGGCACTTAAAGAAAGATTGCAGGTCAGTTGAAGATCAACATGAAGGACATAAAGAAGAAGTAGATGTTGTAGATTATGTTGCACATGATGCTCTGATATGTTCCTTAGATAAAGTAGAATCTTGGGTTTTAGATTCTAGTGCCTCTTTTCATGCATCCCCAAATAGGAAATTTTTTCATGAGTATGTCCAGGGAGACTTTGGAGAGATTTGTTTAGGGGATGGTAAGCCTTGTCAGATGGTTGGCAAAGGGAAAGTGAAGCTAAAATTGTAGACAGGTAACACATGGGTGTTGAAGGAGGTCATGCATGTCCCAGTTTTGGAGTGGAATTTGATTTCTGTAAGAAGTTTGTGTGATGAGAGTTGCACAATAACTCTCATAGCAGACTCTTGGAAGGTTACCAAGGGTGCACTTGTTTTAGCAAGAGGTAAGAAAGTAGGTACGCTTTATCTATCTACTTGTATTACTGATTCTCTTTCTAGGTTATCTACTTCAGCTGTAGATTCGAAGATGTGGCTTAATAGGCTTGGTCACATGAATAAGACAGACATGCATGTTCTTGAGTCAAAGGGTATGCTTTCGGATTTGAAAAGCATGGATCATGGTTTCTGTAAGTAGAAGAAGAAAGTGAAATTTCTTGAGAGATCCAATGTTAGTGACAAGAATAGGAAAGCCTTAGTTTTCAAGAAGAATGTGATAGACAAAGATCAGCAAAAGGGGCTAAATAATTCTGAGTAGAGCAAGGGTGATTTAGGCAAGGGTTTGATCCAAAAAGAGCTCACGGGTAGAAGTCATTTCTCACAATAAAAACAAAGAGACTGATGTCGGTTAGAAAATTGACATCGACGTCCAGATAGGGACCGATGTTGGCTATGTACAACTCGACATTGGTGACTCAGTGTAGATAAACACTGGCGTCAGTAAGGGGAAACTGACATTGATAGTGAGGTAGTCGCATAGAACCGACGTCGATCGGATACAGACTGAGATGTGACCGACATCAGTCACTGAGATAGATTTTGGGTGAACAACAAGCTATCAAGGAGTCTCAAGTGCCTATATGGAGGACTTAAAGGGTAAGTAAGCCTCAAATTCATCATTTCTCTTCTTTACACTACTTGTTACTCACTGATGGTCAAGGACCAAGAAGTTATTAAAGAAGCAGAGCAGGTAGATCCAAGAAACAGTGGGAGCTTGGCATGGATGAGGAATGTGATTCCTTGGAGAAGAACCAAATGGGAGTTTTGGGTGGAGTTGCCAGCTGAAAGGAAGCACTGAGAGACGAATGGAATATTCAAGATAAAGAAGAGCAGAAATGGATATGTGAGACGGAAGGCCAGGGTATATGGTCTTGAGTAAGCTATAGGATAATGGAGGTTTGACCATTGTGTTTCTCTTTACCAAGTTGGATAATATTAGCTACATTATCCTATTACTGTATTGTGTGCTTGTTGCAAGGTTACACTTACAGGGAGTTAATGAACTAAAGGTAAAGCTAGTTCAAAAGTATGTCATGAGGAATCTAGGAGCAACAAGATTCTTTGGCATGAGTGTGTTCTAGGGACATGGAAGGTCACAGGTTGACTTTGTTTCAGGATGATTGTGTGAGACCGGTTAGCATGCCGATGGTTGAACAGTTCTATGAATAGTGTCTTGATTCACATAATGAGGTTGAGAACATGTATACTAAACCTAAGTTTTCCCAAGCAGTGGGAGTTATCAGAAAGTTAGGAGCCTATCTAGAAAAGAAGCTCTGGAGGGCAATTTAGTGGATTCTTAGATATTTGAGAGGGACCAACAACAGGTGCTCATGCCATGCAGGGTCAAGTTCTTTTCTACATGGGTTTGTAGATGCGGATGTGGCAGGTGATTTGGATGACAAGAGGTGCACCATAGGTTTTGTGGTGGTTGGTCTTCAAGGGTGATTTTGAAGAGGGATACAATGTTAGAAAACAAACTAGATAATGTATAGGTATAGGTACAGTTGTAGCTATTTATCTCCAAGTGGGAGATTGTTAAGTTGTGAAATTAAAAGCTTCAACTTATTGTAGACATGGAGGAGGTTGCTGAGTTCTAGGGATATTAGTGTCAGCAATGGGACCGATGTCAGTTAGATTCAGTGCAGAAGGAAATCGATATTGACAAGAAGTCCACCGACATCGGTCACCTCCAGTCAGACAGGGACCGATGTCGGTCGCTTGTGTGTTCCAAAACTGTTTGTTGCATAAACAGTTAGTTTGTTGAACTGATTGTTTGCATGTAAAGGCTATTTTGAGTCTTGAGCTGTGTGTCTATTATTAGTAAATTAAGAGTTTAAGTTATTGTTTAAATCTGGGATCTATTTATAGACCCATTGGCATGTATTGTAATTATGAGTTGAAAAGGAAGGCAAAGAAGATCCTTTCATTGTAAGATCATTGAGTTGCAGGTTGTTGCAAGCTCATAGGAGACCTACATGTGTAAGTATGGTCTATTTAATTGAAGGTTGTAGATTCATGGGAGATCTACTTGAAGTACTTTGAGTACTGGCAGGGTTATTACTAACTGGTTGTAGAGGTGAACACCAATTCTGTGTGTGAGTTGTGTGTTGGGACCATTTTTGGTAGGAGAGTGAACTCTTGATTGAGATTTACTGGGAGCCCTTGAGGTATGGGAAGCCTCTGAGAGGTGGAAGAAGAAGTGGCATCTTATTTATTGTATTTTTTTTTGAATGAGTATTAATACAAGATAGTGTATTGTCTCTCATATTCTGTGCTATTTGTGAATTCTAGTTACTTGTACTTCAAGATATTTTTGCATGTTTAATTGCTTGTATTTGGTAATCATATTGTGCTCTTTCCGAGGAGCAAGATCCTAACAAGTGGGATCAGAATAGGTGTGTTGTTCTTGATTCCCCATCAACTAGTATCAGAGCTTTTAGTTGGGATGCTAATAGGTTGTATCAGATCTGGTTAATGTGTGTTGATTACAGGTTACTCACAGGGGTTTTTGTTTGAGTGGGAGTAGAGCAACGGCAAAAGATAGTAAGCTAAGAATGGAGAAGTTTAGTGGAAAGAACTATCAAATATGGAGGATGCAGATTGAAAATTATCTGTATCAAAAAGATTTTTACTTACCGTTGGGTGGGGTTGATTGCAAGCCTTGGGATATGAAAGATGAAGAATGGGAGGTTCTTGATCGGAAGGCTCTGGGATCTATAAGGTTGAGTCTTGCATCATCTGTGATTTACAACTTATCATAGGCTAAAACAACTATAGAGTTGATGGAATCTTTGGTAAATTTATATGAAAATCCCTCAGCTTCAAATAAGGTATTTCTTATGAAGCAATTATTTAATTTGTAAATGTTGGAAGGTGGATCTGTTCATAGTCATCTTAGTGATTTCCATGGTTTGGTAAACCAGTTAAATTTAGTTAATATTGTTTTTGATGATAAAATTAAGGCTCTCTTAATCTTATGCTCATTACCTAAAAGTTGGGAGAATTTGGTAATGGCAGTTAGTAATACTGCGTCTACTTCAAAAATCTTAAAAGTGGATGATGTTGTGAGTGTAATCTTGAATGAAGATATATGCAAGAAAAGCATAGGTGAATCATCAAGAAATGCTTTGAGTGTGGAAAGCAAGGGAAGGCAAAGAGAGAAGATCAAGCATGGGAGATCAAGGTCCAAGATAGGTAGGAGATCCAATTCCAGGTATGACAGAATAACTTGCTGGAAATGTAGAAAGCAAGGGCACTTAAAGAGAGATTATAGGTCAGTTGAAGATCAACATGAAGGACATGAAGAAGAAGTAGATGTTGCAGATTATGTTGTACAAGATGCTCTGGTATGTTCCTTAGATAAGGTAGAATATTGGGCTTTCGATTCTGGTGCCTCTTTTCATGCATCCCCAAATAGGGAATTTTTTCATGAGTATGTCCAGGGAGACTTTGGATAAATTTGTTTAGGGGATGGTAAGCCTTGTCAGATGGTTGGCAAAGGGAAAGTGAAGCTAAAATTGCAGACAAGTAACACATAGGTGTTGAAGGAGGTCATGCACGTCCTAATTCTGGATCGGAATTTAATTTCTGTATGAAGTTTAAGTGATGAGGGTTGCAGAGTAACTCTCACAGCAAACTCTTGGAAGGTTACCAAGGGTGCACTTGTTGTAGCAAGAGGTAAGAAAGTAGGTATGATTTATCTATCTACTTATTTTACTGATTCTCTTTTTGGGTTATCTACTTCAGCTGTAGATTCAAAGATGTTGCTTAATAGGCTTGGTCACATTTATAAGAAGGAGATGCATGTTCTTGAGTCAAAGGGTATGCTTTTGGATTTGAAAAACATGGATCATGGTTTCTGTAAGTAGAAGAAAAAAGTGACGTTTCTTGAGAGATCCGATGTTAGTGACAAGAATAGAAAAGCCTTAGTTTTCAAGGAGAAGGTGACAGACAGATATCAGCAAAAGGGGCTAAATAATTCTTAGTAGAGCAAGGGTGATTTGGATAAGGGTTTGATCCAAAAGGAGCTTGCAAAACATAGAGACTGACGTCGGTTAGAAAACCAACATCGGTGTCCCTACAGGGACTGATGTTGGCTATGTGCAGCTCGATGTCATGACTCAGGGTAGATAAACACCGGTGTCATTCAAGGGAAACTGACATCGGCAGTGAGGCAGTCGCATGGAATTAATGCCGGTCAGGTGCAGACTAAGATTTTGGGTGGAGAAAAAGCTGTTAAAGAGTCTCAAGCACCCATATGGAGGACTTAAAGGGTCATTAAGCCTCAAATTTGTCATTTTCCATCTTTACACTACTTGTTGCTCATTGATGTTCAAGGACCAAAAAGTTATTAAAGAAGCAGAGCAGGTAGATCTAGGAAATAGTGGGAGCTTGGCATGGATGAGGAATGTGACTCCTTAGAGAAGAACCAAATGGGAGTTTTGGGTGGAGTTGCCAGCTGGAAGGAAGCACTGAGAGACGAATAGATGTTCAAGATAAAGAAGAGAGGAAATAGATACGTGAGACGAAAGGCTAGGGTATATGGTCTTGAGTAAGCTGCAAGACAATGGAGGTTTGACCATTGTGTTTCTCTTTACCAGGTTGGATAATATTAGCTACATTATACTATTACTGTATTGTGTACTTGTTGTAGGGTTACACTTACAAGGGGTTACTGAACTAAAGGTAAAGCTAGTTTAGAAGTATGTCATGAGGAATCTAGGAGCATCAAGATTTTTTGGCATGAGTGTGTTCTAGAGACATGAAAAGTCACATGTTGACTTTGTTTTAGGATGATTGTGTGAGACCGGTTAGCACGCTGATGGTTGGACAGTTTTATGAATAGTGTCTTGATTCACATAATGAGGTTGAGTACATGTGTACTAAACTTGAGTTTTCCCAAGCAGTGGGAGTTGTTAGAAAGTTAGGAGCCTATCTAAGAAAGAAGCATTGGAGGGCAGTTTAGTGGATTCTCAGGTATTTAAGAGGGACCAACAGTAGGTGCACATGTTATGCAGGGTAAGGTTCTTTTCTACATGGGTTTGTAGATGCAGATGTGGCAGGTGATTGGATGACAAGAGGTGCACCACAAGTTTTGTGGTGATTGGTCTTCAAGGGTGATCTTGAAGAGGGATACAATGCCAAGAAACAAACTAGATGATGTACAAGTACAGGTATAGTTGCAGCTATTTATCTCCAAGTGGGAGATTGTTAGGATGTGGAGCTAAAAGCTTCAACTTGCTGCAGACATGGAGGAGGTTGCTAAGTTCTAGGGATACCGGCATCGGCAGTGGGACTAACGTTAGTTAGATTCAGTGCAGAAGGCAACTAACATTGTCAGGAAGTCAGCCAATGTCGGTCACCTCCAGTCAGATAGGGACTGACGTCAGTCACCTGTGTGTTCTAGAACTATTTGTTGCATGAACAGTTAGTTTGTTGAACTAACTGTTTGCATGTAAAGGCTATTTCGAGTCTTGAGCTGCATGTCTATTATTAGCAAATTAAGAGTCTAAGTTATTGTTTATGTTTGGGATTTATTTATAAACCCATTGGCATGTATTGTAATTATGAGCTGAAAAGGAAGGCAATGAAGATCTTTCCATTGTAAGATCATTGAGTTACAGGTTGTTGCAAGCTCATATTAAATCTACATGTGTAATTATGGTCTATTGAATTGCAGGTTGCAGGTTCATAGGAGATCTACTTGAAGTACTTTGAGTACTTGGTGTAATGGCAGGTTTATTACTGATTGGTTTGAGAGGTGAACACCAATTTTGTGTGTGAGTTGTGTGTTGGGACCATTTTTGGTCAGAGAGTGAACTCTTGATTGAGAATTACTGGGAGCCCTTAAAGTGTGGGAAGCCTCTGAGAGGTGGAAGAAGAAGTGGCATCTTCTTTATTGTATTTTCTTTCTGAATGAGTATTAATATAAGATAGTGTATTGTCTCTCATATTCTGTGCTATTTGTGAATTCTACATACTTGTACTTTTGGATATTTCTGCATGTTTAATTACTTGTATTTGGTAATCATATTGTGCTCTTTCTGAGGAGCAAGATCATAACAAGTGGGATCAAAACAGGTGTGTTGTTCTTGATTCCCCATCAAATGGTATCAGAGCTTCTGGTTGGAATACTAACAGGTTGTACCAGATCTGGTTAGTGTGTGTTGATTATAGTTTACTCACAGGAGTTTCTGTTTAAGTGGGAGTAGAGCAATGGCAAAAGACAGTAAGCTAAGAATAGAGAAGTTTAATGGAAAGAACTATCAAATATGGAGGATGCATATTGAAGATTATCTATATCAAAAAGATTTGTACTTACCGTTGGGTGGGGTTGATTGTAAGCCCCGAGATATGAAGGATGAAGAATAGGAGGTTCTTGATCAGAAGGCTCTAGGATCTATAAGGTTGAGTCTTGCATTGTCTGTGATTTCCAACTTATCACAGGCTAAGACAATGGTAGAGTTGATGGAATCTTTGGCAAATTTATATGAAAAGCCCTCATCTTCGAATAAGGTATTTCTTATGAAGCAATTATTTAATTTGTAAATGTTGGAAGGTGGATCTGTTCATACTCATCTTAGTGATTTCCATGGTTTGGTAAACCAATTAAATTCAATCAATATTGTTTTTGATGATGAAATTAAGGCTCTCTTAATCTTATGCTCATTACCTAAAAGTTGGAAGAATTTGGTAATGGCAGTTAGTAATACTGCGTCTGCTTCAAAAATATTAAAAGTGGATGATGTTGTGAGTGTAATCTTGAATGAAGATATACACAGGAAAAGCATAGGTGAATCATTAGGAAATACTTTAAGTGTGGAAAGTAGGGGAAGGCAAAGAGAGAAGATCAAGCATGAGAGATCAAGGTCTAAGATAGGTAGGAGATCCAAGTCCAGGTATGGCAGAATAACCTATTGGAAATGTGGAAAGCAAGGGCACTTAAAGAAAGACTGCAGGTCGGTTGAAGATCAGCATGAATGACATGAAGAAGAAGCAGATGTTGTAGATTATTTTCCACAGGATGCTCTGGTATGTTCCTTAGATAAAGTAGAATCTTGGGTTTTAGATTCTGGTGCCTCTTTTCATGCATCCCCAAATAGGGAATTTTTTTATGAGTATGTCCAGGGAGACTTTGGAGAAATTTGTTTAGGGGATGGTAAGCCTTGTCAGATGGTTGGCAAAGAAAAAGTGAAGCTAAAATTGCAGATAGATAACACATGGGTGTTGAAGGAAGTCATGCATGTCCCAGTTCTGGAGTAGAATTTGATTTTTTTAAGAAGTTTGGGTCATGAGGGTTTCACAGTAACTCTCACAACAGACTCTTGAAAGGTTACCAAGAGTGCATTTATTGTAGCAAGAGGTAAGAAAGTAGGTACGCTTTATCTATCTACTTATATTACTGATTCTCTTTCTGAGTTATCTACTTTAGCTATAGATTCGAATATGTGGCTTAATAGGCTTGGTCACATTTATAAGAAGGATATGCATGTTCTTGAGTCAAAGGGTATACTTTTGGATTTGAAAAACATGGATCATAGTTTCTGTATGCAGAAGAAGAAAGTGACGTTTCTTGAGAGATCTGATGTTAGTGACAAGAATAGGAAAGCCTTGGTTTTCAAGGAGAAGGTGACAGACAGAGATCAGCAGAAGGGGCTGAAGAATTCTGAGCAAAGCAAGGGTGATTTGGAAAAGGGTTTGATCCAAAAGGAACTCACGGGTAGAAGTCATTTCTCACAAGCAAAACATAAAGACCGACGTCGGTTAGAAAACGGACGTCGGTGTCCATACAGGGACCGATGTCAGCTCTGTGTAGCCCGACATCGGTGACTCAGGGTAGATAAGCACCGGCATCGTTTAGGGGAAACTGACGTCGATAGTGAGGCAGTCACATGGAACCAATGTCAGTCAAGTGTAGACTGAGATGTGACTGACATCGGTCACTAAAACGGATTTTGGGTGGACAACAAGCTGTCAAGGAGTCTCAAGCGCCCATATGGAGGACTTAAAATGTAAGTAAGCCTCAAATTCATCATTTTTTTTCTTTACACTACTTGTTGCTCACTGATGGTCAAGGACTAAGAAGTTATTAAAGAAGTAGAGAAGGTAGATCCAGGAAATAGTGGGAGCTTGGCATGGATGACGAATGTGATTCCTTGGAGAAGAACCAAATGAGAGTTTTAGGTGGAGTTGCCAGCTGGAAGGAAGCACTGAGAGACGAATGGATGTTCAGGATAAAGAAGAGCAGAAATGGATACGTGAGATGGAAGGCCAGGGTATACGGTCTTGAGTAAGCTAGAGGACAATAGAGGTTTGACCATTGTGTCTCTTTACCAAGTTGAATAATATTAGCTACATTATCCTATTACTGTATTGTGTGCTTGTTGCAGGGTTACACTTATAGGGAGTTACTGAACTAAAGATAAAGCTAGTTTAGAAGTATGTCATAAGGAATCTAGGAGCAGCAAGATTTTTTGGCATGAGTGTATTTTAGGGACATGGAAGGTCATAGGTTGAATTTGTTTCAGGATGATTGTGTGAGACTGGTTAGCACGCCGATGGTTGGACAGTTCTATGAACAATGTCTTGATTCACATAATGAGGTTGAGTACATGTGTACTAAACCTAATTTTTCCCAAGTAGTGGGAGTTGTCAGAAATTTAGGAGCCTATCTAGAAAGAAGCACTAGAGGGCAGTTCAGTTGATTCTCAGGGATTTGAGAGGGACCAACAACAGGTGCACATGTTATGCAGGGTCAAGTTCTTTTCTACATAGGTTTATAGATACGGATGTGGCAAGTGATTTAGATGACAGGAGGTGCACCACAGCTTTTGTGATGGTTGGTCTTCAAGGGTGATCTTGAAGAGGGATACAATGCCAGGAAACAAACTAGATGATGTACAAGTACAGGTACAATTGCAACTCTTTATCTCTAAGTGGGAGATTGTTAGGTTATGGAGCTAAAAGCTTTAACTTGTTGTAAACATGGAGGAGGTTGATGAGTTCTAGGGATATCGGTGTTGGCAGTGGGACTGACATCAGTCAGATTCAGTGCAGAAGGCAACTGACATCGGTAGGAAGTCGACCGATGTTGGTCACCTCTAGTCAGACAGGGACCGACGTCAGTCGCCTATGTGTTCTAAAACTGTTTGTTGCATGAATAGTTAGTTTGTTGAACTGATTGTTTGCATGTAAAGGCTATTTCAAGTCTTGAGCTACGTGTCTATTATTAGTAAATTAAGAGTCTAAGTTATTGTTTAAGTCTAGGATTTATTTATAGACCCATTGGCATGTATTGTAATTATGAGCTGAAAAGGAAGGCAAGGAAGATCCTTCCATTGTAAGATCATTGGGTTGCAGGTTGTTGTAAGCTCATATTAGATCTACATGTGTAATTATGGTCTATTGAATTGCAGGTTGTAGGGTCATGGGAGATCTACTTGAAGTACTTTGAGTACTTGGTGTACTGGTAGGGTTATTACTAATTGGTTGGAGAGGTGAACACCAATTTTGTGTGTGAGTTGTGTGTTGGGACCATTTTTGGTAGGAGAGTGAACTCTTGATTGAGAATTACTGGGAGCCCTTGAGGTGTGGGAATCCTCTGAGAGGTGGAAGAAGAAGTGGCATCTTCTTTATTATATTTTCTTTCTGAATGAGTATTAATACAAGATAGTGTATTGTCTCTCATATTCTATGCTATTTGTGAATTCTAGTTACTTGTGCTTCTAGATATTTCTATATGTTTAATTGCTTGTATTTGGTAATCATATTGTGCTCTTTCTTAGGATCAAGATCCTAACAAGTGGGATCAGAACAGGTGTGTTTTTCTTGATTCCCCATCAACTGATATCAGAGCTTTTGGTTGGGATACTAACAGGTTGTATCAGATCTGGTTAGTGTGTGTTGATTACAGGTTACTCATAAGGGTTTCTATTTGAGTGGAAGTTGAGCAATGGCAGAAGATAGTAAGCTAAGAATGGAGAAGTTTAATGGCAAGAACTATCAAATATGGAGGATGCAGATTGAAGATTATCTATATTAGAAAGATTTGTACTTACCGTTGGGTGGGGTTGATTGCAAGCCCCAAGATATGAAGCATGAAGAATGAGAGATTCTTGATCGAAAGGCTCTAGGATCTATAAGGTTGAGTCTTGCATCATCTGTGATTTCCAACTTATCACAGGCTAAGAGAATGGTAGAGTTGATGGAATATTTGGCAAATTTATATGAAAATCCCTCATCTTCGAATAAGGTATTTCTTATGAAGCAATTATTTAATTTGCAAATGTTAGAAGGTGGATCTGTTCATAGTCATCTTAGTGATTTTCATGGTTTGGTAAAACAATTAAATTCAGTCAATATTGTTTTTGATGATGAAATTAAGGCTCTCTTAATCTTATGCTCATTACCTAAAAGTTGGGAGAATTTGGTAATGGCAGTTAGTAATACTGCGTCTGCTTCAACAATCTTAAAAGTGGATGATGTTGTGAGTGTAATCTTGAATGAAGATATACACAAGAAAAGCACAGGTGAATCATTAGGAAATGTTTTGATTGTGGAAATCAGGGGGAGGCAAAGAGAGAAGATCGAGCATGGGAGATCAAGGTCCAAGATAGGCAGGAGATCCAAGTCCAGGTATGGTAGAATAACCTGTTGAAAATATGGAAAGTAAGGGAACTTAAAGAGAGATTGCAGGTCAGTTGAAGATCAACATGAAGGACATGAAGAAGAAGCAGATGTTGCAGATTATGTTACATAAGATGCTCTGGTATTTTCCTTAGATAAAGTAGAATCTTGGGTTTTATATTCTGGTGGCTCTTTTCATGCATCCCCAAATATGGAATTTTGTCATGAGTATGTCCAGGGAGACTTTGGAGAAATTTGTTTAGGGGATGGTAAGCCTTGTCAGATGGTTGAAAAAGGGAAAGTGAAGCTAAAATTGCAGAGAAGTAACACATGGATGTTGAAGGAGGTCATGCATGTCCCAGTTCTGGAGCAGAATTTGATTTTTGTAAGAAGTTTGGGTCATGAGTGTTTCACAGTAACTCTCACAAGGGACTCTTAAAAGGTTACCAAGGGTGCACTTGTTGTAGTAAGAGGTAAGAAAGAAGGTACACTTTATCTATCTACTTGTATTACTGATTCTCTTTTTGGGTTATCTATTTCAGCTGTAGATTCAAAGATGTAGCTTAATAGGCTTGGTCAGATGAATAAGAAGGAGATGCATGTTCTTGAGTCAAAGGGTATGCTTTCAGATATGAAAAGCATGGATTGTGGTTTTTGTAAGCAGAAGAAGAAAGTGACGTTTCTTGAGAGATTCAATGTTAGTGATAAGAATAGGAAAGCCTTGGTTTTCAAGGAGAAGGTGACGGACATAGATTAGTAGAAGGGGCTAAAGAATTCTGAGTAGAGTAAGGGTGATTTGGACAAGGGTTTGATCCAAAAGGAGCTCATGGGTAGAAGTCATTTCTCACAAGAAAAACATAGAGACCGACGTCGGTTAGAAAATTGACGTCAGCATCCAGATAGGTATTGATGTCAGTTATGTGTAGCCTGACATCGGTGACTCAGGGAAGATAAACACCGGCATTGGTCAGGAGAAACTGACGTCGGTAGTGAGGCAGTTGCATGGAACCGACATCGATTGGGTGCAGACTGAGATGTGACCGGCATTGGTCACTGAGACAGATTTTGGGTGGACATCAAGTTATCAAGGAGTCTCAAGCACCCATATGGAGGACTTAAAGGGTAAGTAAGCCTCAAATTCATCATTTCCCTTCTTTACACTACTTGTTGCTCACTGATGGTCAAGGACCAGGAAGTTATTAAAGAAGCAGAGCAAGTAGATCTAGGAAATAGTGGGAGCTTGACATGGATGAGGAATGTGATTCTTTGGAGAAGAACCAAACGGGTGTTTTGGGTGGAGTTGCCAGCTGGAAGAAAGCAATGAGAGACGAATGGATGTTCAGGATAAAAAAGAAATAAATGGATACGTGAAACGGAAGGCCAGGGTATATGGTCTTGAGTAAGCTGCAGGACAATGGAGGTTTGACCATTGTGTTTCACTTTACCAGGTTGGATAATATTAGCTACATTATCCTATTACTGTATTGTGTGCTTATTGTAGGGTTACACTTACAGGGAGTTACAAAACTAAAGGTAAAGCTAGTTCAGAAGTATGTCATGAGAAATTTGTGAGCATCAAGATTCTTTAGCATGAGTGTGTTTTAGGGACATAGAAGGTCACAGGTTGACTTTGTTTCAAGATGATTGTGTGAGACCGGTTAGCACACTGATGGTTGGACATTTCTATGAACAGTGTCTTGATTCACATAATGAGATTGAGTACATGTGTACTAAACTTGAGTTTTCCCAAGCAGTGGGAGTTGTCAAAAATTTAGGAGCCTATTCGGGAAAGAAGCAATGGAGGGCAGTTCAGTGGATTCTTAGGTATTTGAGAGGGACCAGCAGAAGGTGCACATGCTATGCAGGGTCAAGTTATTTTCTACATGGGTTTGTAGATGCGGATGTGGCAGATGATATGGATGATAGGAGGTACACCACAGGTTTTGTGGTGGTTGCTCTTCAAGGATGATCTTGAAGAGGGATACAATGCTAGGAAACAAACTAGATGATGTACAAGTACAGTTGTAGCTATTTATCTCTAAGTGGGAGATTGTTAGGTTGTGGAGCTAAAAGCTTCAACTTGTTACAGACATGGAGGAGGTTGCTAAGTTCCAGGGATACTGGTGTCGACAGTGGGATCGAAGTCAATCAGATTTAGTGCAGAAGGCAATCGACAATGGCAGGAAGTCGGCTGATGTCGGTCACCACCAGTCAGACAGGGACTGATGTCGGTCGCCTGTGTGTTCCATAACTATTCATTGCATGAACGGTTAGTTTTTTGAACTGATTGCTTGCATGTAAAGGCTATTTCGAGTCTTGAGCTGCATGTCTATTATTAGTAAATTAAGAGTCTAAGTTATTGTTTAAGTCTAGGATCTATTTATAGACCCATTGGCATGTATTGTAATTATGTGCTGAAAAGGAAGGCAATGAAGATCCTTCCATTGTAAGATCATTGGGTTACAGGTTGTTGTAAGCTCATATTAGATCTACATGTGTAATTATGGTCTATTGAATTACAGGTTGCAGGGTCATGGGAGATCTACTTGAAGTACTTTGAGTACTTGGTGTACTGGCAGGGTTATTACTGACTGGTTGGAGAGGTGAACACCAATTTTGTGTGTGAGTTGTGTGTTGGGACCATTTTTGGTAGGAGAGTGAACTCTTGATTGAGAATTACTGGGAGCCCATGAGGTGTGGGAAGCCTCTGAGAGGTGGAAGAGGAAGTGGCATCTTCTTTATTATATTTTTTTTTGAATGAGTATTAATACAAGATAGTGTATTGTCTCTCATATTCTGTGCTATTTGTGAATTCTAGTTACTTGTACTTCTAGATATTTCTGCATGTTTAATTGCTTGTAATTGGTAATCATATTGTGCTCTTTCTGAGGAGCAAGATTCTAACAAGTGGGATCAGAATAGGTGTGTTGTTCTTGATTCCCCATCAATTGGTATCAGAGCTTTTTGTTGGGATACTAACAGGTTGTATCAAATCTGGTTAGTGTGTGTTGATTACAGGTTACTCATAGGGGTTTTTATTTAAGTGGGAGTAGAGCAATGGCAGAAGATAATAAGCTAAGAATGGAGAAGTTTAATGGGAAAAACTATCAGATATGGAGGATGCAGATTGAAGATTATCTGTTTCAAAAAGATTTGTACTTACCATTGGGTGGGGATGATTGCAAGCCCTGGGATATGAAGGATGAAGAATGGGAGGTTCTTGATCGGAAGGATCTGGGATCTATAAGGTTGAGTCTTCCATCGTTTGTGATTTCCAACTTATCACAGGCTAAGACAATGGTAGAGTTGATAGAATATTTGGCAAATTTATATGAAAATCCCTCAGCTTCGAATAAGGTATTTCTTATCAAGCAATTATTTAATTTACAAATGTTGGAAGGTGGATCTGTTCATAGTCATTTTAGTGATTTCCATGGTTTGGTAAACCAGTTAAATTCATTCAATATTGTTTTTGATAATGGAATTAAGGCTCTCTTAATCTTATGCTCATTACCTGAAAGTTGGGATAATTTGGTAATGGCAGTTAGTAATACTGCGTCTGCTTCAAAAATCTTAAAATTGGATGATGTTGTGAGTGTAATCTTGAATGAAGATATATGCAGGAAAAGCACAGGTGAATCATCAATAAATTATTTGAGTGTGAAAAGCTAGGGAAGACAAAGAGAGAAAATTGAGCATGGGAGATCAAGGTCATGCATGTCATAATTTTGGAGTAGAATTTGATTTCTGTAAGAATTTTGGGTGATGAGGGTTGCACAGTAACTCTCACAGCAGACTCTTGGAAGGTTACCAAGGGTGCACTTTTTGTAGTAAGAGGTAAAAAAGTAGGTACACTTTATCTATCTACTTGTATTACTGATTCTCTTTCTAGGTTATCTATTTTAGTTGTAGATTCAAAGATGTGGCTTAATAGGGTTGGTCACATGAATAAGATGGAGATGCATGTTCTTGAGTCAAAGGGTATGCTTTCAGATTTGAAAAGCATGGATCGTGGTTTCTGTAAGCAAAAAAAGAAAGTGACGTTTCTTGAGAGATCCGATGTTAGTGACAAGAACAGAAAATCCTTGGTTTTCAAGGAGAAGGTGACGGACAAAGATCAATAGAAGGGGCTGAAGAATTTTCAGCAGAGCAAGGGTGATTTGGACAAGGGTTTGATCCAAAAAGAGCTCGTGGGTAGAAGTCATTTCTCACAAGAAAAACATAGAGACTGACATCAGTTAGAAAACTAACATCAGCATCCAAACAGGGACTGATGTTAGCTATGTGCACCCTGACATCAGTGACTCGGGGCAGATAAACACCGACGTCAGTTAGGGGAAACCGACGTCGGTAGTGAGGTAGTCACATGGAACTGACATCGGTCGGGTGCAGAGTGAGATGTGACTGGCATTGGTCATTGAGACAGATTTTGGGTGGACAACAAGCTATCAAGGAGTCTCAAGTGCCCATATGGAGGACTTAAAGGGTAAGTAAGCCTCAAATTTGTCATTTCCCTTCTTTACACTACTTGTTCCTCACTGATGGTCAAGGACCAAAAATATATTAAAGAAGCAGAGCAGGTAGATCTAGGAAATAGTGGGAGCTTGGCAAGGATGAGGAATGTGATTCTTTGGAGAAGAACCAAAAGGGAGTTTTGGGTGGAGATGCCAGCTGGAAGGAAGCACTGAGAGATGAATGGATGTTCAGGATAAAGAAGAGTGGAAATGGATACGTGAGACGGAAGGCTAGGGTATATGGTCTTGAGTAAGTTGCAGGAAAATGGAGGTTTGACCATTGTGTTTCACTTTACTAGGTTGGATAATATTAGCTACATTATCTTATTACTATATTGTGTGCTTGTTGTAGGGTTACACTTATAAGGAGTTACTGAACTAAAGGTAAAGCTAGTTCAGAAGTATGTCATGAGGAATATAGGAGCAACAAGATTTTTTGGCATGAGTGTGTTCTAGGGACATGGAAGGTCACAGGTTGACTTTGTTTCAGGATGATTGTGTGAGACCGGTTAACATGCCGATGGTTGGACAGTTCTATGAACAGTTTCTTGATTCACATAATGAGGTTGATTACATGTGTACTAAACCTGAGTTTTCTCAAGTAGTGGGAGTTGTCAAAAAGTTAGGAGCCTATCCAGGAAAGAAGCACTGGAGGTCAATTTAGTGGATTCTCAGGTATTTGAGAGGGACTAGCAGCAGGTGCACATGCTATGCAGGGTCAAGTTGTTTTCTACATGGGTTTGTAGATGCGGATGTGGCAGGTGATTTGGATGACACAAGGTGCACCATAGGTTTTATGGTGGTTGGTATTCAAGGGTGTTCTTGAAGAGGGATACAATGCCAGGAAACAAACTAGATGATGTACAGGTACAGGTAAAATTACAACTGTTTATCTTTAAATGGGAGATTGTTAGTTTGAGGAGCTAAAATCTTCAACTTGTTGCGGACATGGAGGAGGTTGCTGAGTTCTAGGGATCTTTAGCAAATTCATATGAAAAGCCCTCAGCTTCGAATAAGGTATTTCTTATGAAGCAATTATTTAATTTGCAAATGTTGGAAGGTGGATCTGTTCATAGTCATCTTAGTGATTTCCATGGTTTGGTAAACCAGTTAAATTCAGTCAATATTTTTTTTTATGATGAAATTAAGGCTCTCTTAATCTTATGCTCATTACCTAAAAGTTGGGATAATTTGGTAATGGCAGTTAGTAATACTGCGTCTGCTTCAAAAATCTTAAAAGTGGATGATGTTGTGAGTGTAATCTTGAATGAAGATATACGTAGGAAAAACACAGGTGAATCATCAAAAAATGCTTTGAGTGTGGAAAGCAGGGGAAGGCAAAGAGAGAAGATCGAGCATGGGAGATCAAGGTCCAAGATAGGCAGGAGATCCAAGTCCAGGTATGGTAGAATAACCTGCTGGAAATGTGGAAAGCAAGGGCACTTAAAGAGAGATTGTAGGTCGGTTGAAGATCAACATGAAGGACATGAAGAAGAAGAAGATGTTGTGGATTATGTTACACAGGATGCTCTGGTATGTTCCTTAGATAAAGTAGAATCTTAGGTTTTAGATTCTGGTGCCTCTTTTCATGCATCCCCAAATTGGGAATTTTTTTATGAGTATGTCTAGGGAGACTTTGGAGAAATTTGTTTAGGGGATGGTAAGCCTTGTCAGATGGTTGGAAAAGGGAAAGTGAAGCTAAAATTGTAGACAGTTAACACATGGGTGTTGAAGGAGGTCATGCATGTCCCTGTTCTAGAGTGGAATTTGATTTTTGTAAGAAGTTTGGGTGATGAGGGTTACACAGTAACTCTCACAGCAGACTCTTGGAAGTTTACCAAGGGTGCATTTGTTGTAGCAAGAGGTAAGAAAGTAGGTACGCTTTATCTATCTACTTGTATTACTAATTCTCTTTCTAGGTTATCTACTTCAGCTATAGATTTGAAGATGTGGCTTAATAGGCTTGGTCACATGAATAAGAAGGAGATGCATGTTCTTGAGTCAAAGGGTATGCTTTCGGATTTGAAAAGCATGGATCATGGTTTCTATAAGCAGAAGAAGAAAGTGACATTTCTTGAGAGATTCGATGTTAGTGACAAGAACAAGAAAGCCTTGGTTTTTATGGAGAAGGTGACGGACAGAGATCAGTAGAAGGGGATGAAGAATTCTAAGCAGAGCAATGGTGATTTTGACAAGGGTTTGATCCAAAAGGAGCTCACGGGTAGAAGTCATTTCTCACAAGAAAAACATAGAGACCGACATCGGTTAGAAAAGTGACATCGGCATCCAGATAGGGACCGATGTCAGCTATGTGCAGCCTGACATCGGTGACTCAAGGTAGATAAACACCGGCATCGATCAGGGGAAACTGATGTCCAAAGTGAGGCAGTCGCATGGAAATAACATCGATTGGGTGCAAATTGAGATGTGACTGGCATCGATCAGTAAGACAGATTTTGGGTGGACAACAAGCTATCAAGGAGTCTCAAGCACCCATATGGAGGACTTAAAGGGTAAGTAAGCCTCAAATTCATCATTTCCCTTCTTTACACTACTTATTACTCACTGATTGTCAAGGACCAGGAAGTTATTAAAGAAGCAGAGTAGGTAGATCTAGGAAACAGTAGGAGCTTGGCATGGATGAGGAATGTGATTCCTTGGAGAAGAACCAAATGGGAGTTTTGGGTGGAGTTTCCAGCTGGAAAGAAGCACTGAGAGATGAATGAATGTTCAAAATAAAGAAGAGTGGAAATGGATACGTGAGATGAAAGGCTAGGGTATATGGTCTTGAGTAAGTTACAGGACAATGGAGGTTTGACCATTGTATTTTTCTTTACTAGGTTGGATAATATTATCTACATTATCCTATTACTGTATTGTGTGATTGTTGTAGGGTTACACTTACAGGGAGTTACTAAACTAAAGGTAAAGCTAGTTCAGAAGTATGTCATGAGAAATCTGGGAGCAACAAGATTCTTTGTCGTGAGTGTGTTCTAGGGACATGGAGGGTCACAGGTTGACTTTGTTTTAGAATAATTGTGTGAGACTGGTTAACACGCCGATGGTTGGACAGTTCTATAAATAGTGTCTTGATTCACATAATGAGGTTGAGTATATGTGTACTAAACCTGAGTTTTCCTAAGCAGTGGGAGTTGTCAAAAAGTTAGGAGCCTATCTAGAAAAGAAGCATTGGAGGGTAGTTCAGTAGATTCTCAGGTATTTGAGAGGGACCAGCAGCAGGTGTACATGCTATGTAGGATAAGGTTCTTTTCTACATGGGTTTGTAGATGCAGATGTGAAAGGTGATTTGGATGATAGGAGGTGCACCACAGGTTTTGTGGTGGTTGGTCTTCAAGGGTGATCTTGAAGAGGGATACAATGATAGGAAACAAACTAGATAATGTACAAGTACAGGTATAGTTGCAACTGTTTATCTCCAAGTGAGATATTTTTAGGTTATGGAACTAAAAAATTCAACTTATTGTAGACATAAAAGAGGTTGCTGAGTTCTAGGGATATCGACGTCGACAGTGGGACCGATGTTGGTCAGATTCACTGCAAAAGGCAACTGACATCAGCAAGAAGTCGGCCGACGTCGGTCACCTCCACTCAGACAGGGACCGATGTTAGTTGCCTATGTGTTCCAAAACTATTCGTTACATGAATAATTAGTTTGTTGAACTGATTATTTGCATGTAAAGGCTATTTCGAGTCTTGAGCTACGTGTCTATTATTAGTAAATTAAGAGTCTAAGTTATTGTTTAAGTCTGGGATCTATTTATAGACCCATTGGCATGTATTGTAATTATGAGCTGAAAAAGAAGGCAAGGAAGATCCTTCCATTGTAAGATCATTGAGTTGCAGGTTGTTGTAAGCTCATAGGAGATCTATATGTGTAAGTATGGTCTGTTGAATTGTAGGTTGCAAGTTCATGGGAGATCTACTTGAAGTACTTTAAGTACTTGGTGTACTGGCAGGGTTATTACTGACGGGTTGGAGAGGTGAACACCAATTATGTGTGTGAGTTGTGTGTTGGGACCATTTTTGGTAGGAGAGTGAACTCTTGATTGAGAAATACTGGGAGCCCTTAAGGTGTGGGAAGCCTCTGAGAGGTGGAAGAAGTGGCATCTTCTTTATTGTATTTTTTTTGAATGAGTATTAATACAAGATAGTGTATTGTCTCTCATATTCTGTGCTATTTGTGAATTTTAGTTACTTATACTTTTGAATATTTTTGCATGTTTAATTGCTTGTATTTGGTAATCATATTGTGCTCTTTCTGAGGAGCAAGATCCTAACAAGTGGGATCAGAACAGGTGTGTTGTTTTTGATTCCCCATCAACTAGTATCAGAGCTTTTGGTTGGGATACTAATAGGTTGTATCAGATCTGGTTAGAGTGTGTTGATTACAGGTTACTCACAGGGGTTTCTATTTGAGTGGAAGTAGAGCAATGGTAAAAGATAGTAAGCTAAGAATGGAGAAGTTTAATGGCAAGAACTATCAAATATGGAGGATGCAGATTGAAGATTATCTGTATCAGAAAGATTTTTACTTACCGTTGGGTGGGGTTGATTGCAAGCCCCGAGATATGAAGCATGAAGAATGGGAGGTTCTTGATCGGAAGGCTCTAGGATCTATAAGGTTGAGTCTTGCATCATCTGTGATTTCCAACTTATCACAGGATAATACAACGGTAGAGTTGATGGAATCTTTGGCAAATTTATATGAAAAGCCCTCAGCTTCGAATAAGGTATTTCTTATGAAGCAATTATTTAATTTGCAAATGTTGGATGGTGGATCTGTTCATAGTCATCTTAGTGATTTCCATAGTTTTGTAAACCAATTAAATTCAGTCAATATTGTTTTTGATGATGAAATTAAGGCTCTCTTAATCTTATGCTCATTACCTAAAAGTTGGGAGAATTTGGTAATTGCAGTTAGTAATACTGCATCTGCTTCAAAAATCTTAAAAGTGGATGATGTTGTGAGTGTAATCTTGAATGAAGATATATGCAAGAAAAACACTGGTGAATCATCAGGAAATGCTTTGAGTGTGGAAAGCAGGGGAAGGCAAATAGAGAAGATCGAGCATGGAAGATCAAGGTCCAAGATAGGCAGGAGATCCAAGTCTAGGTATGGCAGAATAACTTGTTGGAAATGTGGAAAGCAAGGGCACTTAAAGAGAGATTGCAGGTCGATTGAAGATAAACATGAAGAACATGAAGAAGAAGTAGATGTTGCAGATTATGTTACACATGATGCTCTAGTATGTTCCTTAGATAAAGTAGAATCTTGGGTTTTAGATTTTGGTGCCTCTTTTCATGCATCTCCAAATAGGGAATTTTTTCATGAGTATGTCCAGCGAGACTTTGGAGAAATTTGTTTAGGGGATGGTAAGCCTTGTCATATGGTTGGCAAAGGGAAAGTGAAGCTAAAATTGTAGACAGGTAACACATGGGTGTTGAAGGAGGTCATACATGTCCCAGTTCTGGAGCAAAATTTGATTTCTGTAAGAAGTTTGGGTGATGAGGGTTGCACAGTAACTCTCAGAATGGACTCTTGAAAAGTTACCAAGGGTGCACTTATTATAGCAAGAGGTTAAAAAGTAGGTACACTTTATCTATCTACTTGTATTACTGATTCTCTTTCTGGGTTATCTACTTTAGCTATAGATTCAAATATGTGGCTTATTAAGCTTGGTTAGATGAATAAGAAGGAGATGCATGTTCTGGAGTCAAAGGGTATGCTTTCAAATTTGAAAAGCATGGATCATGGTTTTTGTAAGTAGAAGAATAAAGTGACATTTCTTGAGAGATCTGATGTTAGTGATAAGAATAGGAAAGCCTTGGTTTTGAAAGAGAAGGTGATAGACAAAGATAAGCAGAAGGGGCTGAAGAATTTTGAGCGGAGCAAGGGTAATTTTGACAAGGATTTGATCCAAAAGGAGCTCGTAGTTAGAAGTCATTTCTCACAAGAAAAACACATAGACTGACATCGGTTAGAAAACCGATGTCGGCATCCAGATAGGGATGGATGTTGGCTATGTGTAGCTTGATGTCGGTGACTCAAGGAAGATAAACACCGGCATCAGTTAGTGGAAACTGATGTCAGTAGTGAGGCAGTCGCATGGAATTGATGTCAGTCAGGTGTAGACTGAGATGTGTCTGGCATTGGTCACTGAGATAGATTTTGGATGGACAACAAGCTATCAAGGAGTCTCAAGCACCTATATGGAGGACTTAAAGGGTAAGTAAGCCTCAAATTTGTCATTTCCCTTCTTTACACTACTTATTGCTCACTTATGGTCAAGGACCAGGAAGTTATTAAAGAAGCAGAGCAAATAGATCCAGGAAATAGTGGGAGCTTGACATGGATGAGGAATGTGATTCCTTAGAGAAGAACCAAATGGGAGTTTTGGGTGGAGTTGCCAGCTGGAAGGAAGCACTGAGAGACGAATGGATGTTCAGGATAAAAAAGAGCAGAAATGGATTCGTGAGATGGAAGGCCAGGGTATATGGTCTTGAGTAAGTTGCAGGACAATAGAGGTTTGACCATTGCATTTCTCTTTACCAGGTTGGATAATATTAGCTACATTATCCTATTACTATATTATGTGCTTGTTATAGGGTTACACTTATAGGGAGTTACTGAACTAAAGGTAAAGCTAGTTTAGAAGTATGTCATGAGGAATCTAGGAGCAGCAAGATTATTTGGCATGAGTGTGTTCTAGGGACATGGAAGGTCACAAGTTGAATTTGTTTCAGGATGATTGTGTGAGACCAGTTAACACGCCTATGGTTGGACAGTTCTATGAACAATGTCTTGATTCACATAATAAGGTTGAGTACATGTGTACTAAACTTGAGTTTTCCCAAGTAGTGGGAGTTGTCAGAAAGTTAGGAGGCTATTCGGGAAAGAAGCAATGGAGGGAAGTTCAGTGGATTCTCAGGTATTTGAGAGGGACCAGCAGAAGGTGCACATGCTATGCAGGGTCAAGTTCTTTTCTACATGGGTTTGTAGATGCGAATGTGACAGGTGATTTGGATGACACGAGGTGCACCATAGGTTTTGTGGTGGTTGGTATTCAAGGGTGATCTTGAAGAGGGATACAATGCCAGGGAATAAACTAGATGATGTACAGGTAAAGGTATAGTTGCAGATGTTTATCTCTAAGTGAGAGATTGTTAGGTTGTGGAGCTAAAAGCTTCAACTTGTTGTAGACATGGAGGAGGTTGCTGAGTTCCAGAGATACTGGCGTCGATAGTGGGATCGATGTCGGTCAGATTCAGTGCAGAAGGCAATCGACATCGATAGAAATTCAGCCGACGTCGATCACCTCCAGTCAGACAGGGACTGACGTCAATCGCCTGTGTGTTCCAGAACTATTCATTGCATGAACAGTTAGTTTGTTGAACTGATTGTTTGCATGTAAAGGCTATTTCAAGTCTTGAGCTACATGTCTATTATTAGTAAATTAAGAGTCTAAGTTATTGTTTAAGTCTGGGATCTATTTATAGACCCATTGGCATGTATTGTAATTATGAGCTGAAAAAGAAGGCAAAGAAGATCCTTCCATTGTAAGATCATTGAGTTGCAAGTTGTTGCAAGATCATAGGAGATCTACATGTGTAAGTATGGTCTATTAAATTTTAGGTTACAGGTTCATGGGAGATCTACTTGAAATACTTTGAGTACTTGGTGTACTGGCAGGGTTATTACTAACTGGTTGGAGAGGTGATCACCAATTATGTGTGTGAGTTGTGTGTTGAGACCATTTTTGGTAGGAGAGTGAACTCTTGATTGAGAATTAGTGGGAGCCCATGAGTTGTGGGAAGCCTCTAAGAGGTGGAAGAGGAAGTGGCATCTTATTTATTGTATTTTCTTTTTGAATGAGTATTAATACAAGATAGTGTATTTTCTCTCATATTCTGTGCTATTTATGAATTCTAGTTACTTGTAATTTTGGATATTTTTGCATGTTTAATTGCTTGTATTTGGTAATCATATTGTGCTCTTTTTGAGGAGAAAGATCCTAACAAGTGGGATTAAAATAGGTGTATTGTTCTTGATTCCCCATCAACTGGTATCAGAGCTTTTAGTTGGGATACTAACAGGTTGTATCAGATCTGGTTAGTGTGTGTTGATTACAAGTTACTCACAGGGGTTTCTGTTTGAGTGTGAGTAGAGAAATGGCAAAAGATAGTATGCTAAGAATGGAAAAGTTTAATGGCAAGAACTATCAAATATGGAGGATGCAGATTGAAGATTATCTGTATCAGAAAGATTTGTACTTACCATTGTGTGGGGTTGATTGCAAGCCCCGAGATATGAAGCATGAAGAATGGGAGGTTCTTGATCGGAAGGCTCTGGGATCTATAAGGTTGAGTCTTACATCATCTGTGATTTCTAACTTATCACAGGCTAAGACAACGGTAGAGCTAATGGAATCTTTGGCAAATTTATATGAAAAGCCCTCAGCTTCGAATAAGGTATTTCTTATGAAGCAATTATTTAATTTGCAAATGTTGGAAGGTGGATTTGTTCATAGTCATCTTAGTGATTTCCATGGTTTGGTAAACCAGTTAAATTTAGTCAATATTGTTTTTGATGATGAAATGAAGGCTCTCTTAATGTTATGCTCATTACTTGAAAGTTGGGAGAATTTGGTAATGGCAGTTAGTAATACTGCGTCTGCTTCAAAAATCTTAAAAGTGGATGATGTTGTGAGTGTAATCTTGAATGAAGATATATGCAAGAAAAACATAGGTGAATCATTAGGAAATGATTTAAGTGTAGAAAGTAGGGGAAGACAAAGAGAGAAGATCGAGCATGGGAGATCAAGGTCCAAGATAGGTTGGAGATCCAAGTCTAGGTATGGCAGAATAACCTGCTAGAAATGTGGAAAGCAAGGGAACTTAAAGAGAGATTGAAAGTTGGTTGAAGATCAGCATGAAGGACATGAAGAAGAAGCAGATGTTGCAAATTATGTTGCACAAGTTTCTCTAGTATGTTCCTTAGATAAAGTAGAATCTTGGGTTTTAGATTCTGGTGCCTCTTTTCATGCATCCCCAAATAGGGAATTTTTTCATGAGTATGTGTAGGGAGACTTTGGAGAAATTTATTTAGTGGATGGTAAGCCTTGTCAGATGGTTGGAAAAGGGAAAGTGAAGCTAAAATTGTAGACAGAGAACACATCGATGTTGAAGGAGGTCATGCATGTTCCAATTTTGGAGCAGAATTTGATTTTTGTAAGAAGTTTGGGTGATGAGAGTTGCACAGTAACTCTCACAGTGGACTCTTGGAAGGTTACCAAGGGTATACTTGTTGTAGCAAGAGGTAATAAAGTAAGTGCACTTTATCTATCTACTTGTATTACTAATTCTCTTTTTGGGTTATCTACTTCAGCTGTAGATTCGAAGATGTGGCTTAATAGGCTTGGTCACATGAATAAGAAGGAGATGCATGTTCTTGAGTCAAAGGGTATGCTTTCGGATTTGAAAAGCATGGATCATGGTTTCTGTAAGCAAAATAAGAAAGTGACATTTTAAGATAAAGAAGAGTGGAAATGGATACGTGAGACGGAAAGCCAGGGTATATGGTCTTGAGTAAGCTATAGGACAATAGAGGTTTGACCATTGTGTTTCTCTTTACCAGGTTGGATAATATTAGCTGCATTATCCTATTACTGTATTGTGTGCTTGTTGCAGGGTTATACTTACAAGAAGTTACTAAACTAAAGGTAAAGCTAGTTTAGGATGATTGTGTGAGACTAGTTAGCACGCCGATGGTTGGACAGTTCTATAAACAGTGTCTTGATTCACATAATGAGGTTGAGTACATGTGTACTAAACCTGAGTTTTCCAAAGTAGTGGGAGTTGTTAAAAAGTTAAGAGCCTATCTGGGAAAGAAGCACTGGAGGGCAATTCAGTGGATTCTCAGGTATTTGAGAGGGACTAGCAGCAGGTGCACATGCTATGCAGGGTCAAGTTCTTTTCTACATGGGTTTGTAGATGTGGATGTGGCAGGTGATTTGGATGATAGGAGGTGCACCACAGGTTTTGTGGTGGTTGGTCTTCAAGGGTGATCTTGAAAAGGGATACAATGCAAGGAAACAAACTAGATGATGTACATGTATAGGTATAATTGCAGCTATTTATCTTCAAGTGGGAGATTGTTAGGTTGTGGAGCTAAAATCTTCAACTTGTTGTAGACATGGAGGAGGTTGATGAGTTCTAGGGATATCGACGTTGGCAGTGGGATCGACGTTGGTCAAATTCAGTGCAGAAGGCAATCGACATCGGCAGGAAGTCAGCCGACATCGGTCACCTCCAGTCAAATAGGGACCGACGTCGGTCACCTGTGTGTTTCAAAATTGTTTGTTGCATGAATAGTTAGTTTGTTAAACTGATTGTTTGCATGTAAAGGCTATTTTGATTCTTGAGCTGCGTGTCTATTATTAGTAAATTAAGAGTCTAAGTTATTGTTTATGTCTGGAATCTATTTATAGACCCATTGGCATGTATTTTAATTATGATCTGAAAAGGAAGGCAAAGAAGATCCTTCCATTGTAAGATCATTGAGTTGCAGGTTGTTACAAGCTCAGAGGAGATCTACATGTGTAAGTATGGTCTGTTGAATTGCAGGTTGCAGGTTCATGGGAGATCTACTTGAAGTACTTTGAGTACTTGGTGTAATGGCAGGGTTATTACTGACTGGTTGGAGAGGTGAACACCAATTATGTGTGTGAGTTGTGTGTTGGAACCATTTCTGGTAGGAGAGTGAACTCTTGATTGAGAATTACTGGGAGCCCTTGAGGTGTGGGAAGCCTCTGAGAGGTGGAAGAAGAAGTGGCATCTTCTTTATTGTATTTTCTTTCTGAATGAGTATTAATACAAGATAGTGTATTATCTCTCATATTCTATGCTATTTGTGAATTCTAGTTACTTGTGCTTCTAGATATTTCTATATGTTTAATTGCTTGTATTTGGTAATCATATTGTGCTCTTTCTTAGGATCAAGATCCTAACAAGTGGGATCAGAATAGGTGTGTTTTTCTTGATTCCCCATCAACTGGTATTAGGGCTTTTGGTTGGGATACTAACAAGTTGTATCAGATCTGGTTAGTGTGTGTTGATTACAGGTTACTCATAAGGGTTTCTGTTTGAGTGGGAGTAGAGCAATGGTAGAAGACATTAAGCTAAGAATGGAAAAGTTTATTGGCAAAAACTATCAAATATGGAGGATGCATATTGAAGATTATCTGTATCAAAAAGATTTGTACTTACCGTTGGGTGGGGTTGATTGTAAGCACTGAGATATGAAGGATGAAGAATGGGAAGTTCTTGATCAAAAGGCTCTGGGATCTATAAGGTTGAGTCTTGCATCATCTATGATTTCCAACTTATCACAGGCTAAGACAATGGTAGAGTTGATGGAATCTTTGGCAAATTTATATGAAAAGCCCTTAGCTTTGAATAAGGTATTTCTTATGAAGCAATTATTTAATTTGCAAATGTTGGAAGGTGGATCTGTTCATAGTCATCTTAGTGATTTCCATGGTTTGGTAAACTAGTTAAATTCACTCAATATTGTTTTTGATGATGAAATTAAGGCTCTCTTAATCTTATGCTAATTACCTAAAAGTTGGGAGAATTTGGTAATGGCAGTTAGTAATACTGCGTCTGCTTCAAAAATCTTAAAAGTGGATGATGTTGTGAGTGTAATCTTGAATGAAGATATACGTAGGAAAAGCACAGGTGAATCATCAAGAAATGCTTTGAGTGTAGAAAGCAGGGGAAGACAAAGAGAGTAGATTGAGCATGGGAGATCAAGGTCCAAGATAGGTAGGAGATCCAAGTCCAGGTATGGCAGAATAACCTGCTAGAAATGTGGAAAGCAAGGGAACTTAAAGAGAGATTACAGGTCGGTTGAAGATCAACATGAAGGACATGAAGAAGAAGCAGATGTTGTAGATTATATTGCATAAGATGCTTTGGTATGTTCCTTAGATAAAGTAAAATCTTGGGTTTTAGATTCTGGTGCCTCTTTTCATGCATCCCCAAATAGGGAATTTTTTCATGAGTATGTCCAGGGAGACTTTGGAGAAATTTTTTTAGGGGATGGTAAGCCTTGTTAGATGGTTGGCAAAGGAAAAGTGAAGCTAAAATTACAGATAGGTAACACATGGGTGTTGAAGGAGGTCATGCATGTCCCAGTTCTGGAGTAGAATTTGATTTCTATAAGAATTTTGGTGATGAGGGTTGCACAATAACTCTCACAGCAGACTCTTGGAAGGTTACCAAGGGTGCACTTGTTGTAGTAAGAGGTAAGAAAGTAGGTACACTTTATCTATCTACTTGTATTACTGATTCTCTTTCTGGGTTATCTATTTCAGCTGTAGATTTGAAGATGTGGCTTAATTGGCTTGGTCACATGAATAAAAAGGAGATGCATGTTCTTGAGTCAAAGGGTATGCTTTCAAATTTGAAAAGCATGGATCATGGTTTATGTAAGCAGAAGAAGAAAGTGACGTTTCTTGAGATATCTCATGTTAGTGACAAGAACAGGACAGCCTTGGTTTTCAAGGAGAAGGTGACGGAAAGAGATCAGTAGAAGGGGCTGAAGAATTCTGAGTAGAGCAAGAGTGATTTGGATAAGGGTTTGATCCAAAAGGAGCTCACGGATATAAGTCATTTCTCACAAGAAAAACATAGAGACCAACGTCAGTTAGAAAACTAACGTCGGCATCCAGATAGGGACCAATGTTAGCTATGTGCAGCCCGACATCGGTGACTCAGGGCAGATAAACATCTATGTCGGTCAGGGAAAACTGACGTCAGAAGTGAGGTAGTCACATGGAACTAACATCGATTGGGTGAAAACTAAGATGTGATCGACATCGGTCACTAAGACAGATTTTAGGTGGACAACAAGCTGTCAAGGAGTCTCAAGCGCCCATATGGAGGACTTAAAGGGTAAGTAAGCCTCAAATTCATTATTTCCCTTCTTTACACTACTTATTACTCACTGATTGTCAAGGACCAGGAAGTTATTAAAGAAGTAGAGCACGTAGATCTAGGAAAAAGTAGGAGCTTGGCATGGATGAGGAATGTTATTCCTTAGAGAAGAACCAAATGGGAGTTTTGGGTGGAGTTGCCAGCTAGAAGGAAGCATTGAGAGACGAATGAATGTTCAGGATAAAGAAGAGCAGAAATGGATACGTGAGATGGAAGGCTAAGGTATATGGTCTTGAGTAAGCTGCAGGACAATGGAGGTTTGACCATTGTGTTTCTCTTTACTAGGTTGGATAATATTAGCTACATTATCCTATTACTGTATTGTGTGCTTGTTGTAGGGTTACACTTACAGGGAGTTACTGAACTAAAGGTAAAGCTAGTTCAGAAGTATGTCATGAGGAATCTGGGAGCAGCAAGATTCTTTGGCATGAGTGTGTTCTAGGGACATGTAAGGTCATAGGTTGACTTTGTTTTAGGATGATTGTGTGAGGCCGATTAGCACGTCGATGGTTGGACAGTTCTATGAACAATGTTTTGATTCACATAATGAGGTTGAGTACATGTGTACTAAACTTGAGTTTTCCCAAGCAGTGGGAGTTGTCAAAAAGGTAGGAGCCTATCCAAGAAAGAAGCACTAGAGGGTAGTTCAGTGGATTCTCAGGTATTTGAGAGGGACTAGAAGCAGGTGCACATGCTATGCAGGGTAAGGTTCTTTTCTACATGGGTTTGTAGATGCAGATGTGGCAGGTGATTTGGATGATAGGAGGTGCACCACAGGTTTTGTGGTGGTTGGTCTTCAAGGGTAATCTTGAAGAGGGATACAATGCCAGGAAACAAACTAGATGATGTATAGGTACAGGTATAGTTGTAGCTATTTATCTCCAAGTGGGAGATTGTTAGGTTGTGGAGCTAAAAGCTTCAAGTTGTTGCAGACATGGAGGAGGTTGTTGAGTTCCAGGGATATCGGCATCGGCAGTGGGACCGATGTTGGTTAGATTCATTACAGAAGGCAACTGACATCAGCAGGAAGTCAGTCGACGTCGGTGACCTCCATTCAGATAGGGACCGACGTCAGTCCCCTATGTGTTCAAGAACTATTTATTGCATGAACAGTTAGTTTGTTGAACTTATTGTTTTCATGTAAAGGCTATTTCGAGTCTTGAGCTACGTGTCTATTATAAGTAAATTAAGAGTCTAAGATATTGTTTAAGTCTGGGATCTATTTATAGACCCATTGGCATGTATTGCAATTATGAGCTAAAAAGGAAGGCAAGAAAGATCCTTCCATTGTAAGATCATTGAGTTGCAAGTTGTTTCAAGCTCATAGGAGATCTATATGTGTAAGTATGGTCTGTTGAATTGTAGGTTTCAGGTTCATGGGAGATCTTCTTGAATTACTTTGAGTACTTGGTGTACTGGCAGGGTTATTACTGACTGGTTGGAGAGGTGAACACCAATTCTGTGTGTGAGTTGTGTGTTGGGACCATTTTTGGTAGGAGAGTGAACTCTTGATTGAGAATTACTGGGAGCCCTTGAGATGTGGGAAGCCTCTGAGAGGTGGAAGAAGAAGTGGCATCTTATTTATTGTATTTTCTTTTTGAATGAGTGTTAATACAAGATAGTGTATTGTCTCTCATATTCTGTGCTATTTGTGAATTATAGTTACTTGTAATTCTAAATATTTATGCATGTTTGATTGCTTGTATTTGGTAATCATATTGTGCTCTTTCTGAGTAGCAAGATCCTAACAAGTGGGATCAGAATAGGTGTGTTGTTCTTGATTCCCCATCAACTGGTATTAGAGCTTTTGGTTGGGATACTAACAGGTTATATCAGATCTAGTTAGTGTGTGTTGATTACAACTTACTCACAGGGGTTTCTGTTTGAGTGGGAGTAGAGCAATGGCAGAAGACAATAGGCTAAGAATGGAGAAGTTTAATGGCAAGAACTATCAAATATGGAGGATGCAGATTAAAGATTATCTGTATCAGAAAGATTTGTACTTACCGTTGGGTGGGGTTGATTGCAAGTCTCAGGATATCAAGGATGAAGAATGGGAAGTTCTTGATCGGAAGTCTCTAAGATCTATAAGGTTGAGTCTTACATCATCTGTGATTTCCAACTTATCACAGGCTAAGAAAATGGTAGAGTTGATGAAATCTTTGGCAAATTTATATGAAAAGCCCTCCGCTTCGAATAAGGTATTTCTTATGAAGCAATTATTTAATTTGCAAATGTTGGAAGGTGGATCTGTTCATAGTCATCTTAGTGATTTTCATAGTTTGGTAAACCAGTTAAATTTAGTCAATATTGTTTTTGATGATGAAATTAAGGCTCTCTTAATCTTATGCTCATTACATGAAAGTTGGGAGAATTTGGTAATGGTAGTTAGTACTACTGTGTCTGCTTCAAAAATCTTAAAAGTGGATGATGTTGTGAGTGTAATCTTGAATGAAGATATACACAGGAAAAACACAGGTGAATCATCAAAAAATGCTTTGAGTGTGGAAAGCAGGGGAAGGCAAAGAGAGAAGATCAAGCATGGGAGATCAAGGTCCAAGATAGGCAAGAGATCCAAGTCCAGGTATGGAATAATAACCTGCTGGAAATGTGGAAGGCAAGTGCACTTAAAGAGAGATTGCAGGTCCATTGAAGATCAGCATGAAGGACATGAAGAAGAAGCAGATGTTGCAGATTATGTTGCACAAGATGCTCTGGTATGTTCCTTAGATAAATTAGAATCTTGGGTTTTAGATTCTGGTGCCTCTTTTCATGCATCCCCAAATAGGGAATTTTTTCATGAGTATGTCCAGGGTGACTTTGGAGAAATTTGTTTAGGGGATGGTAAGCCTTGTCATATGGTTGGCAAAGGGAAAGTGAAGCTAAAATTACAGATAGGTAACACATGGGTGTTGAAGGAGGTCATGCATGTCCCAGTTTTGGAGCGGAATTTGATTTTTGTAAGAAGTTTGGGTGATGAGGGTTGCACAGTAACTCTCATAGTAGACTCTTGGAAGGTTACCAAGTGTGCACTTGTTGTAGCAAGAGGTAAGAAAGTAGGTACACTTTATCTATCTACTTGTATTACTGATTCTCTTTCTGGGTTATCTACTTCAGCTATAGATTCGAAGATGTGGCTTAATAGGCTTGGTCACATGAATAAGGAGATGCATGTTCTTGAGTCAAAGGGTATGCTTTCAGATTTGAAAAGCATGGATCATGGTTTATATAAGCAGAAGAAGAAAGTGATGTTTCTTAAGAGATCTGATGTTAGTGACAAGAATAGGAAAGCCTTAGTTTTCAAAGAGAAGGTGACAGATAGAGATCAGTAGAAGGGGCTAAAGAATTTTGAGCAGAGCAAGGGTGATTTGGACAAGGGTTTGATCCAAAAGAAGCTCATGGGTAGAAGTCATTTCTCACAAGAAAAACATAGAGACTGACATCGGTTACAAAATTGACATTGGCGTCCAGACAGGGACCGATGTCAGCTATGTGCAGCTCGACATCGGTGACTCAGGGTAGATAAACACCAGTGTCAGTCAGGGGAAACTGACATCGGCAGTGAGGCAGTTGCATGGAACCAACATCAGTCGAGTGCAGACTAAGATGTGACTGGCATCGGTCACTGAGATGGATTTTGGTCAGACAACAAGCTATCAAGGAGTCTCAAGCACCCATATGGAGGACTTAAAGGGTAAGTAAGCCTCAAATTCATCATTTCCCTTCTTTACACTACTTGTTGGTCACTGATGGTCAAGGACCAGGAAGTTATTAAAGAAGCAGAGCAGGTAGATCCAGGAAATAGTGGGAGCTTGGCATGGATGAGGAATGTGGTTCCTTGGAGAAGAACCAAATTGGAGTTTTAGGTGGAGTTGCCAGCTGAAAGGAAGCACTGAGAGATGAATGGATGTTTAGGATAAAGAAGAGTAGAAATGTATACGTGAGACGGAAGGCCAGGGTATATGGTCTTGAGTAAGTTGTAGGACAATGTAGGTTTGACCATTGTGTTTCTCTTTACCAGGTTGGATAATATTAGCTACATTATCCTATTACTATATTGTGTGCTTGTTGCAGGGTTACACTTACAGGGAGTTACTGAACTAAAGGTAAAGCTAGTTCAAAAGTATGTCATGAGGAATCTGGGAGTAGCAAGATTCTTTGGCATGAGTGTGTTCTAGGGACATGGAAGGTCACAGGTTGACTTTGTTTCAGGATGATTGTGTGAGACCGGTTAGCACGCCGATGGTTGGACAGTTCTATGAACAATGTCTTGATTCACATAATGAGGTTGATTACATGTGTACTAAACTTGAGTTTTCCCAAGCAGTGGGAGTTGTCAGAAAGTTAAGAGCCTATCTAGGAAAGAAGCACTTGAGGGCAGTTTAGTGGATTCTTAGGTATTTGAGAGGGACCAGTAGTAGGTGCACATGCTATACAGGGTCAAGTTCTTTTCTACATGGGTTTGTAGATGTGGATGTGGCAGGTGATTTGGATAACAGGAGGTGCACCATAGGTTTTATGGTGGTTGGTCTTCAAGGGTGATCTTGAAGAGGGATACAATGCCAGGAAACAAACTAGATGATGTACAAGTATAGGTAAAATTGCAGCTATTTATCTCCAAGTGGGAGATTGTTAGGTTGTGGAGCTAAAAGCTTCAACTTGTTGCAGACATGGAAGAGGTTGCTAAGTTCTAGGGATACCGGTGTTGGCAGTGGGATTGACATTGGTTAGATTTAGTACAGAAGGCAACTGACATCAGCAGGAAGTCAGCTAATGTCGGTCACCTCTAGTCAGACAGGGACCGACGTTGGTTGCCTGTGTGTTTCAAAACTGTTCATTGCATGAATAGTTAGTTTGTTGAACTGATTATTTGCATGTAAATGCTATTTTGAGTCTTGAGCTACATGTCTATTATTATTAAATTAAGAGTCTAAGTTATTTTTTAAGTCTGGGATCTATTTATAGACCTATTGGCATGTATTGTAATTTTGAGCTGAAAAGGAAGGCAAGGAAGATCCTTCCATTGTAAGATCATTGAGTTGCAGGTTGTTGCAAGCTCATAGGAAATCTACATGTGTAAGTATGGTCTGTTGAATTGTAGGTTGTAGGTTCATGGGAGATCTACTTGAAGTACTTTGAGTACTTGGTGTACTGGCAGGGTTATTACTGACTGGTTGGAGAGGTGAACACCAATTCTGTGTGTGAGTTGTGTGTTGGGACCATTTTTGGTAGGAGAGGGAACTCTTGATTGAGAATTACTGGGAGCCCTTGAGGTGTGGGAAGCCTCTAAGAGGTGGAAGAAGAAGTGGCATCTTCTTTATTGTATTTTCTTTCTGAATGAGTATTAATACAAGATAGTGTATTGTCTCTCATATTCTGTGCTATTCGTGAATTATAATTACTTGTTCTTCTGGATATTTTTGCATGTTTAATTGCTTGTATTTGGTAATCATATTGTGCTCTTTCTGAGGAGAAAGATCCTAACAAGTGGGATCATAACAGGTGTGTTGTTCTTGATTCCCCATCAATATATTGTTTCAAGATCAGCCATGATGTCTTTTACTGATGGTTTTCCAAGCTACAACTAGTTGTTGGTGTATAAGGAAGACATAATGAAGATAGATTTCACATCTAAATGGGGTACCTTTTCCTAAAAAATAATTCCCTTTGGATTAATAAATTCTAGATCTAATTTTACAAAAGAATGCCCTTTGGATTAACAAATTTAAGAGCTACTTTTCCAAGGGCCATGGAGCATGCCTTCCAAGGTTTGATTGGTAAGTGTATCATTATATACATGGATGATCTAACCATTTTTTTATAAAAATAGTGAAGATCACTTTATGTATTTATATCAAGTATTTGAGAGGTAAAAAAGGTATGAAAACTCCCTCAACCCCCCAAAAAGCATATTTTGTGTTTGTGAAGGCAAATTATTGGGCTATGTCATAACTAAAGATGGGATGTCTATAGATCCTAAAAGAGTAGAAGCTATATCTATGATAGAGCCTCCAAATAGTATAAAAGAGTTAAAATCATTCTTTGGCAAAATAAATTTGGTAAGAAAATTCATTTCTAGTCTTGCAAAATTTATCAAACCATTAAATGATATGTTGAAGAAGGATGCTAAGGTCACTTAGAATGAGGAGTTCAGGAAGGCATTCAATAAAATAAAATAAGTAATTAGCCAAGCTCCAGTCTTGATAAGTCTTAAATTTTTGAAGGGATTATATCTCTATTATTTTGCATATGACCATACTATGGCTGTAGTTTTAACTCAAAAGATTGATGGGTGTGATCACCTAATAGATTTCATGAGTACTGACTTTAAGAATGTTGAGTTTAATTATTCATTGATTGATAAACAAGCATATGCATTAGCTAAGGAAGTGAATAAATTTAGGCACTATATCCTTAGAAATAAGGTGCATGCTATTTTACCTGACCCTACCATAAAGCTTATGCTGAGCCATAATGAACTTGGAAAAAGTAGAGGTAAATGGATATTAGTTTTACAAGATATGACATAGAAATTAAAACTAAAAAAATAGTAACATGCCAAGGTCTAATTAAAATGATTACTAATACCATCCCTAATCTAAGTATTATTCAAGTTTATCAACAAAGCTTTTAAGTTAGTGAGTGGTGTGATTCCATCATTCATTTACTAATTAATGGTACTTGTCCTATAGGACTAACCAAGGAGAAAAAGAGGGACCTTAGTCTCAAGGCAACCCATTATCTGATAAAAAATGAGGTCTTATATAGAAATAAATTTGAAGGGGTCTACCTAAGATGTGTCTCAAAATAAGAATCTACCTAAATAATGAGTACCTTCCATTAGAAGTTTGGAAATGAGAACCATCTAGAAGGAAAACAACCCACAAGATCCTCAGAGCTGGCTACTATTGGCCAACTATTTTCAAAGACGCTCATAAGCACATGAGGGACTGTCACTCATGTCAGATCTTAAGCACCAAAGAGCCTAAAGCATCAATGCCTTTACAACTAGTCATGGTTGATAAACCTTTTGCATAATGGGGGTTTGACTTTATAGGGTTAATCAAAACCAATTCATCAAAAGGTCATAAGTATATCCTAATTACCACACAAAATTACATAAGTTAGACTAAAGTTGTATCCACCAAATAATGTAAGACTGAAGAAGTGATCAATTTCTTAGAGGAGAACATATGTACCATATTTGGAACTCTAGTATCTTTGGTGTATGACAATGGATCTACATTTATATCCATAAAGATGATAGAATGGGCATATAATAATGGAATTTGTCTTAATTTTTCATCTAATCATTACCCCCAAGGAAATGGAGTGTCTGATTCTACCAACAAGAACTTGATGAAAGCAATCAAGAAGTATAATGTAGACAAGCTCAAGACTTGGAATAATTTTCTCAAGTATGCCCTATGGGTAGATAGGATAAGGATAAAGAAAGCCTTAAAAGCATTTCCATTTGTGTGGGTGAATGGCCAAGAACCTATATTACTTATCACTCTCAAGATTCCTATGTACAAATTCATGCAAGAATACATGGAAGAAGAATAAGATCTTACAAATTCAAGATTGTTAGACATCATCCAGATGGAAGATGCATGAGAAGAAGCCTTTACCAATTTTATCAGACATCTAAACATGGTGTAGAGGTGGTTTGATAAGAGATCAAAGATCAAGGTATTCATACAAGGGGATTTAGTTCTCCTTTGGGATAAAACATCTGAGCCTTAAGGCAAACATGAAAAGTTCACCTTTATAGATTCATCCCTATCAGATTGTAGAAACATTTGGAGATAACACATTTAGACTCAAAGACTTAAAAGGAGCAGAGTTCACACTACCCACCAATGGGTAGTACCTCAAGAATTACTTCTTTTATGCTCCACCTAAAGTCTTCATGGAGTAAATAAATAAGATGTTTAGATTTAGTGTAGGTAGGCTGGTTAGTTTCCTTCAGTTCTTTCCTTCTTATCCCTTGTTTGTACATAAGCATGGATATATTTGTTTGCTTCTCTTCTTGACTTTTACTTTATTGATTTTGTTGTGTGTTTTATTTTATTTCCTTATTCTTTTCTTCCAATAAGTCCTTTTAGACATCCCTCAACTCAAAGTTTATTTAGTTTTCTTGAAACTCCAAAGTTTAGGAATGTGGGTATGAACCTTATACATATTTTGACCATGGGTTTAAAATGTGAGCCTAATGTTGTGATTTGAATAAAATGGTAAAGACCAATAGAAGAGGCCAATTATTCCATGAGATCTTAAACATTGTCTTGACCTAAATTTGGTTTTAAGAAGATTTGCACTTGTAAGATGAAATGTTAATCTGTTCAAGCATAATCATGCTTGCACTTAACAAACATATTTACCTAGGATAATGGTTATAGCCATAGGTTATTTTATAAGGATAAAACACTTGACAAAATCCTTAAACCTAGCTACCATGGTTCCTAACCTTACTAAAATCATAAAATACTTAAAAATACAAAAATAAGAATTTAATGTAAAATCAAAAGATTTTCAAGCATAGGTGATTCTGGTAATCTCCACCATAGATATGGATGCCTAAATGGTAGTGGGAAAAGGCCTTGAGAGGGACCAAAGGCATGTTTGTTAGGACTATAGACGCTTGGTTGGTATTAGAGTAATTCCCAAGCCTTACCTAAACTAGAAGCATGGTTCTTAATAAATATCTAAACATGTTCCTAGTTAGTGTTAATGATTAAAGATATGAAACTTGGAAGTTGTCTCCTAAATCATATGGAAAATGGTAAGTAGAATCAAAGCACACACAAAACATGGATTGTCTTGATGTTTAACACTAAATATATAAGTGCAAGGTTTGTTTCAACCATAAATTGATCTGGATAATGGCATGATAAAGTGGAGTGGATGACTCAGTTGTTTGTGTAAACCAAAGTCTTTAAGTTTTAACATATTGATACGTTACCCCTATATGTCACTAATTATTGAGGTCAACATACCCCCATTTTTGAAAACTTAGACCCTTGAGATACTTTGAACCTTAACCCAAAAAACATGGCATATTTTTAACATTATTAGATTTTGAAGATCATCCACTTTGATAAATTTGGCTTACTAGTTTATGGTTTTTCTTTGAGCTTGCCTAATGTTGCTAATAATTGGTCTTCATGTCTTAAAGATAAAAGTTTAATGGAGATATTTTTGATGGATCATGCTTATAATTTACAAATTAATTCTATTTGGGATTAATTTTTTGAAATCCCCCCTCTAAAAACCCTAGCTTAAACCCTTGGTTCAAATTTGAATTTGGTGGGAATATTTCAAATTAATTTGACTTAAGCTTAAGTTTCATGTTAAAGCATGGTCATATTTATTAAACATGACCAAAACTTAACCTAAAATTCACACTTGGTCCCTTTTATTTTCCAATTTTTTGTTTCCTTTATTTCTAATTGAGTATAACTTTCATATTGGTAGGGTCTTTTTAATTTTTAAACATGGTCCCTTTATTTACTATTTTATCCTAAAGTCTTAATGCTAAGGCCCCATTCATATTTATTAATAGGAATAAGAACTTAGCCTTAAAACTTTATCCTAAGCTCTTATTTCATCCTAAGTCCTGATTTAAGACACCTTTGCCTTTTGCAAATCAATGACTCTCGCTTCATCACTACTCTTGATTGGATGACATGAAATAAGCCCAAAGATACTCAATCCTTCACCCTTTAGACCAATCTCATGCCATCATAATTATCATGATTAATAGCCCACACTTTAGTGTAACCAATATTGGATGGTGTGAGTCATCCAAGGTTAAGTGGGTCCTAATTATTAAACATAAGTTTAAGCCTAAGTTTTTACATAAGGCCTCATTATATTTTTTAATACAACAAAACCTTAAGTTAAAAATTAAGGGTTTAAATTTAATTATCTCAAGGAATAAATCATTGTACAAGTGCCCAGATCATGATTACTGACCTATGATTCAACGAGACCAAATGATCCAATGATGGAAGATTACCCAAGGACAAGTGGGTCCCTTTCATTAAAAATGAGCTCAAGACTAAGTTTTACCCTTAGACCCCTTTGTATTTTTTAATACAATAAAAACTTAGGATAAAACTAAGGTCATGGTTTTAATTTTTTGAGGGAGCCAATGACATGAGTTATCTAGGATCATGATCAATGGTCCATGGATGATCATATTGAGGATGATCCAATGGAGTGAAGACAACACTAAAATTTCAAAGGATAAAGGAGTCCTAAGATGTTGATAAGTGTCATCATCTTGGGGACTTAGATAGAGATCAATGACCCATGGGTCCTCCCTAGGGTCAATAAGGTCAAAGATTAGGAGCCTCACAAAGATGTCACATGACACTCCCATATTTGAAGCTTAGTTTTAAAAAAATCTTGAACCAATAGTGTTTACTTACTCAAATGTTTATTGAATAGCCCTTGCTTCATTGCTCCTCATGATCAGATGAAGTGAATTGAATCTGAGATCTATTTAGTATTGAAAATTCACAATCCTAAATTTTACATCATCACGAATGTTATTTGACATCCATAAGACCATCAAATTCAATCTCATATAACATTTTTACTTAGACAAAGGGGAATGTTTTATATCATTCAAGGGGTCATTTGATGTCATTTTTAAAACTTAGCGTAAAATATTTTATCCTAAGTATATGGTGTGTTTATAGACATGAAATAAACTTAGCATAAAATATTTTAGCCTCAGTCCTTTCTATAACTATGCACTTATTAAATTCCATGCATCTTGTAGGATGAATAGCTCATGCTTCATTATGCCTAGATTATCTAATGGTGAAAAAACACCAAAGACTTTTTAGTACAACCCCAAGAGCCCACAGGTTCAACATATTGTAGATGTGTGTTCAATATATGACTGGGGTGAGGTAAGAAACTTGGAAATACTGAGGAGACTCCAAGTGGTACAACCATGATGCTCAATGTAAAGATGACCAATGACATGAAAAATCTTGGATCATGATCAATTTCCTGCATTGATTTGTGGATAATGATCTAATGGTGCGAATCACAAGGAAAATTTTAAATAACAATGGCTAGTGCTTTGAAGGAATTTATGAAAAATGCTTTGAAAATTGATAGATAGATGCTAAATAAGCACCATGAAAGTAAAAAATAAAAAAAATAAAGATTTTGTGTGCTCAAAAATGCAAATATATAAAGGCAAAGGTCAAAATAAAATCTGGGGCATGAATTAGCTTAGGTTAAAATAAGCCATTGCCATTAAAGCTTCAAGAGAGACCTAAGATTGCATAAAATACCCTAATTTAAGCTCATATTGATTTTGGTTAAGCTAAAGAGAGTCTAATTATAGTTTAAGTGAAATAATTAACTCATAAACCATTTGTAATTTTCTCATGAGCAATTTGTAAGTATGATAACCATGTAGCTAGGAAACAACAAAGAGATGAGATAGAGTTGTATCTGTCTACAAATAGTGATGGAAGGGTTTTCAAAGACACAAACCTGGACACTTTTATATTGAACATGATAAATAAGAATCAATCCAAGCTCTTTTGGACTATTGAAGACATTTAACCCATCATGAAGAAAGAATAAAAGATTACCACTATAAATAGAAGGTATTACAACTTAGTTGCAATCCAAATGGCCACTCTCCATCATGTAGCCACCAAACTAGATGTAATCCACTACATTGACATCCTTTCTCCTATTTTTAATGATAATAAAATTGATCAGGGTTGGATTATTCATGAAAGGACCTTTATAAGAATTTCATTCATTTCCCCATTAACATTGAATAGCTAATATAAACTTAAAAAACCCCAAGTGGATTTGTCCACTATTAAGTAATGGATTGGAAAGAATGACTTAGACACCATCCTTAGGCCATGGTTGCTCCTAGGAAATAATGCTATCTAATATCCTTTTTAGTAATATCCTAGTCACCCAATTTATAAAGGGGGTTAGGGTAATTATGACTATATTAAAGATAATATCTAGGGCCCTTTCAACCTCTAGTGTCAAAAATATTTGGGTGTCCTACATTTACTTCATGGTAGAGAAATATATCACTCCCGCAATTAGTAAGATGATCAACATCTATCTAGAATGACAATTCATAGCCATTAAGAAGAAAACCAATTCTTCATGATGTCCTATCTATTGGATGCCTCACTAACCTCCACCCAGATCCCTTATATCAAAAATTGGTCAAAAGAGGGTAGAATTATATTCTTCCACCATTATTCCAAGATACACATTTTTAAATATAGACACAACGTGTAATTCATTTGTAATTATGTTTATCTTACTTTAGTAGAATATATTAAAGGGATTCCCATGCCCAAGATTATCCCTCTAATAAAGAAGTATGTGAAGGTAATGAGAGACATCTGGTTATATCCAAATTATATAGTGATTAAAATTTAAGGGATTTTTATTCAACCATATAAGTTGCCTATCTATGTCCCCAAAAAACAAGCAGAGCAAGAAATTGCATATCAACTTCTTCATGGTGTTGATGGAGTGTGAAAGGAGAAAAAGGAAAGTCCTCCTCTTGACAATTGTTATAACTATTCTATAATATTAGAAACATTTAGACACTATTTCCAAACATAGATAATCCTTCATATTTTAACTAGATGACCTAAGGTAGGGGACACTAATGACAAGGTATCTAAGCATTCAAAGAGCAAGTAACTACCCAAACTAGTTTATAAGTATCAAATTGGTCCCTATGACACTTTGCATATCAAAGCCAATAATTTTGAGGAGGTCTTAGCTAGGATTAAGAGACATAATGTAAGGCTTGAACATAGACTAACCAATAATCAGAAGCCCCCAAGTGACATATGGCATATGCAACCTTTAAAATACCATTTGTTTCTTGTCCCTTTAAGGGCCCCTCAAGAGCACCCACAAGTAGAAGGGAAACAACCCCAAGCAAAAATTACACAAGGTCCTAGAAATGAAAAGTTGGAAGAGAGACCTAGTTAAGGCCCATCATCCTTGGCCCTACCTCAAAGACCAACATCTCTAGTTGAATTCCTAGACATGATTTCCCTAGAGCTTGATGAGATAGTAGAGGATGCTCTCAAGGTCCTTATTGAGGCATATAATAATAATGAAAAAGAGGAACATGCTGAGGAAGCATAAGCCCAAGCAAAGGAGGTTGAAAAATAAAAAGGTAAAGAACCTACCTTAGATCTAGTCCTAGTACCCCAACTGAGGAAGAGAAAGGCAAATATGGAAATGGTCCTAGTTGGGCAAAAAAATCCTAAGTTAAATTTCAATCAACCTACAAGTGAAATCAACTTATTCAGTGAGGAATACCCCATTCATGGACCAATCATCCCTGATTAGTTCATTTATGGAAAAATACAGAAGATTCCAACCTATTCCCACTCATGGGCCTTGATCCAAGCTATCAATATTAATGTACATGATGATATAAAGCCATAAATAAGTTATTTTATGAAGGATGAGGAAGAGATAAGAATAGTGACCATTACAAGTTAAAATAATAAGTAGATGGATGCTCTAGGAGCATCAATCAGTACCCAAATGGAGGCCCCTGAACCTCTAAAGTATATAGAACCAACTACCAAGTTATAATTCAATCTTGAGTCTATTGGATTGGAAAGAGTGAAAAATAGAAAGGCCATGGTGGGGACTGAGGAATTCACCTTTCAAAAGGTTGAGCCATTCATTGGATTAACTCTAGTTAGAGGTTAGAAACTTAGTAAACACCCCATATATGTACAGGACATTGAATAACTAACTGAGGCTCATTTAGCCTAGGTCAGAGTAGGTATTAGAGGTATGAAGTAAATAATATATAATTTGGAGATAGAAAAGGAGAACTTGGAGACACAAGCTATCTTATCGGTACTTGAGGCAATGATCAAAATGATTGATGAATCCTTTTTATGACATGTTTAATGCATTAAAAATAATGAATCTAAGGTAGAGTACATTGCCATAATTAAATATAGTGGATAAGGGTTTAATAACCGAATACCAAGCTTTAGAGGATCAAATAACAAGGTTAATCAACATCCAAGTGGAAAGGCAAATCCCCAGATTCAAAACAATAAGGTTAGGACATTTGAATACAATTCTGGGAATTATTGTTGATATTGTCCAATGTTTAATTACATGGTCCTATAATCTAGAGATACTCTTCAAGGATGATAAGGAGATAATAGAAAGGATTAGAAAGCTCCTTGGGATAATGCTCAAAGACCTTGCACAACCTACTATCCTAAGCACCATCAAGGATGGTGAATTCAAACATAGGGATACTTTGTTGACTCAAGAAATAAAATGTAAAAGTCAAGGGTAGTCTAGGGGAGAAAATAACAGGATCCTAGACATGATTTTCAATGTAGTTGAAAGAATAAATAAGGTTAAGAGCATCAAAGAAGCCATGCATAGAAATGATAAATAACTAAATGAGTTATCTAATAAATAAGAAGAGTGTATTTTGAAATTGGCTATGGACTTAGAGCTAGTAAATGAGAAACACCAAAAGGCTATAACAATCCTTCAACAATAGGAATCAATTTATCTAGCTCAGGGCCCAACAACTAGCTAAATAATATTCCATTTTGTAAAGCATTCTACTATTTAAACATGGAATATTATTTTGTAAATGCATATGCTAGTTTGTTAGCATAATTACCTCTAGGTTAGTTTAGTTTTGAAAGGTAATTGCATTTTAGAATTTTATAAAGAAGGAAAACTATTCTTATCCTTGTACATTTATAACTGGTATACTACGTTGTCCTCTTATAAAAGATAGTACTACCATTTCATGAAGGGGGGAGAATTTTGAGAAAAATTTGTACACTTTGAGTAGTTAATACAATCAAGGAATTCTAAAAAGATTGTCCAAGTTTGTTTGTATCAAATTTTACATGGATTTTCTCTTAGTTACTAGTCTTAAGTCTTAAATTTGAATATTTTCTATGAATTTAGAGTTGCATCTTTGATTATAGGGTTGTTAATTTGTGATTATGATAGATTAGTTGAATGATCTTGAATTTTATTTATTTTATTTTCTCTAAATTAGAACGTGCAAATGCTATTTGAGTGCGATAGGAAATCTTTAAAGTAAATTCAATTCTTACTTGTAATTCTTTATATCATCCTTAGAGGTTTGCCTAGTGTGTAGTGAGATCTAACCTTATGTTATTTTGCATTATATATTGGTTAAATGCATACTCAATTGTAATTAAAACATTTTCATAATGTTTGAGGATACTATTAGTAATAACTTATTCTCTTTCTACCTTACCCTTCTCTTTTTCTTCTGTCTAGCTAGATCACTTTAGTTTAGATTTCATTATAAATGTCTATTTAGATTAGTCTGTAGTTTAAGGTTTGATCAAAATTCACTATTACTAGCATAAATACTTACACTTTGAAAAGATTTGGATCATGGCAGATCCCAACCATCAATTAATATAAATTTTGTGGGATAGCTAAACATTTCTCTACTACTACTTCACCAAAGGTAACATAAGTTGCCAAAAGCTGATACTAATTTTCTAAATTCTTGGAATTCTAAAATGGGAAGTGTTTTTAGAATAGTAAGGACATTTGTGATGAATTTAGAGGAATCAATAGGTCATCTTATTATATCCCCCTTAGGATTTTTCCTTTGATGACATTACCCATAATTTATACCATCCATGAACCGGTTGTTTCTACATTCATTCCTATTCAAGCACTTTTTATTGGTCTCCTTTTTATGCACCCATCTACTAATCTTCCTAGTGCCATTTAACCTACTTCACCCTCCACTACTATAATTTCTATTCCTTTAGGATCCATCCCTTTAACCATATCCCTATCCATTTCATCCATCAGCCAATCCACCACTTTAATTTTTACTTCTTTTACCCAATTGGGTTCACCTTTGTCTTGTTCAACACTAGTCTCCATAACCACCATAGTGATTACCAAAAGGGATCAAAGGAAGCAAACAATCTTTTTTGTGTACCCAATGCCATAATTCAAAAACATAAACTGGTCAAAAATAATTTGGTAATCAATTCCCAAGACTTCCTTTGAAACTAAGCCTAAGACTAAAGATAATGTGAAAGTGGAATCGCATCCATTATATCCTTTGAAGCTCATTATTATATATTGAGCCAAGGAGTTAGGAACTTCAGCCTTTAAGAGGCCCAATTTGAAGATCACTAAACTTCCAATGGTGAGCTCATTATTTGATAAACCTAAAACATCAATACAACATGTCAGGCAGAGGAAGATATAGGATATCTTTGGTAGAAGTTTGATAAGGGAGGAAAGGGAATGTCTTTATTCCATTTTGAAGAGATAGAAAAAAATAAGGGTATGTTCCCATTCATTAAGGACCTCAAGTCCTATATGGAGACCCATACTGAGGCAATCCTAGCCATACACGAGGGAATGGAGATGGATAGATAAGAGATTGAAGAGGAATTATAAACTCTTAGAGATCAAAAATAGGTAATTCAAGTCTTGCAAGGTATTGAATAGTATGTGAAAAGTGTATCACTTAGTATATATGAAATTTTAGATTCAATTCATTCTTTGAGAGTCAATTTTGCTCCCCATGTTATTTTTATAACCATATTATTCAAGCTTCTTAGAGAGGATGAGAATAAGCTAAATTTATTAGTGTTGTACACCCCTAATAAGGCATTTATCCACTTGGTCTTGATGAACCCTCTAGAGGAATCAAATGCATTGAATCTAGATTTAATAAGAATACATGAGGCCCAAGATTGTTTATCATCTTCTAAATCTTTACTAAACAAATTGCTCAAACAACAGAAGTAGGCCAATTTTTTGACTGAGCATGAATTAACAATAATTCAGGATAATAAAGGGAAGCTAGTGAAATGAGATACATTTGATCAGATGATTTATTAAGCCTATAATGGATTAAAATAGAGTCTACAATGTCTAAGTTTAGAGAACATTGAATCCAAATTGAGTGTAGCCAAGAAAAAGGCCACATATGTAGATATATTTTTGACTAGATTTAGAGCTACCAAGACAAAACACACTATACTGATGGAATAGATAGACAGGGTAACTAGGTAGTATCTTCTAGATATGAATCTAATTTATGCACAACATGCTAAGGAATATAAGAATTACCAAGAGTTGGATGTTAATAAAAAATTAATGCAAATGCTACTTGCTAGTTCTACTCCATATACTCCACCTATAGTACCAATGACAATAGCTACATCAATGCCACCTCATACTTTAGCTTTGATGGTAACTCTAGCTCAATAAATGAGTATATCATCAAGTAAAAATCTAATTAGCATGTCATTAAGACAAGAAAAACTATAGTTCTAATCACAATTTTGAGAAACATTACGCAAGAACCTATTTAACTCAAAGGATATTTTTGTACAATTTTGCATGTAGTGGTTATAAATGAATAGTTAAGTCCTAGTTGTATCTATATTGTAATTAATCAAATCATTTTTTTCAACATGCACATGTTGCATGACCAAAATATCTATAAATTATGAGGATGTAACTAAAACTTATCAAATAGTCTTTTAAGATTTAGTAATATAAGTGTTCTAAACTTGGAGGATGAGGTGTACCCTTCCTCAAGTTATTTATATACATGTAGAACCCTATTTTCAAAGGGTTAAGGTTTTGGATGAATAAAAAGTAATAAATCAATAAATTTATTATCATGCAATTGTGTTTGTTCTTTCTTCTTCCCTCTCTATGTTAATGAATTTGAAGTTTCATTGTCTGCATTGATTTAATAATTCTTATATGTACCAATATTACAGATGAATCTAATTATTTTATTAATGAGAATTAGTATTAGATGTGAAATAACTATTGAGGATTTATATATTTCATTTATTTAGATAGTTATTACAAGTTGGATCGATAATCCAAGGTGTGTATAGGTATCTCATTTTATATAGTCTTTAGGTGTGATCCATAGCTACCCTAGTTAAATTCTTGGTCTGAACTATTACCTCATATGAAAAGGTATGCAACATCATCCTAAAAAAGAACAACCTTTAGTTGAGACCATTAAGCATAATATAATTGTTACCCTAGACTACTAATCATGTTTTTTCATGAGTTTTCAAAAGCTACAAACAACAAACACTGGTTCTAAAGATTGTTGTCCATCAAAGAAATAACCTTAGACATTCCTTTTCAAAGACACATAATCTTATTTTATGCCTTAACCTTCCTCCATTTTTAGTGTCTTTAATATTTACCCACCATATAATAATTATCCACCCATCCAAATCACCTAGTGATTGACCTTTTTTATTATAATCCATGCATGCACCCACAAACCTAGTTTAATAACCCATGAAATCAACTTGATATTCCACCACCTAGTTGTTTTAGCCACATACCTAGAACTCATGCCCTAGAGTGGAATCTAGTTCCACATAGATACAAAAATGTTAGAGGCTACCTCATTTAAAACTCTTTGAGGTGTGCATAAAACCCACATTAACAAATAGCTTGGATGTGCTTTGCATCTAAAAATCCATCACAATTTTTTTTATTCGTGCTAAATAGTTTAGGATTTTTTTATTATGACTTATTTTATTTATCCCTAGATATTATATTCACAATCCCTTTGAAAATGATATATTTTTTCAATATAAATGACTTTCTCAATGATATCATCAAATCTTCTATCACAATGCAGCCATTTCCTAATTGAGATTAGCTAAAAATATAATGATTAGTTATTTCTCATGGATTGAATATATGAATCTACTTATAAAAATTCTCCATCTATGTAAGAATGAAGAGGAACTCTCAAAATTACTTTGTTTTATGTTACAAAGATCCCTAATGGAAAGTTCATGCTCAAAGTTTTAGGTGTAGTTTTTCAAAAACCTTTTAAATAAGTCTATGAATGTGGTTATGGATCCTTTTGGTAGATGAAGAAACCATTATAGGGTTTTACCTCCTAATCTCATGGGGAATAATCTAAGTAGATAAACATCATTTTAGGCCACCTATTTACATTACATGAAAATCTCTTTTACATATTACCTTGGGTCACCTTTTCCCTTGTAATTTTCAATCTTGGGTGGCTCAAAGTAGGAAGGAAAAGGTAAATTTCAACATGCAATAGTCAAATGGATATGGGCATAAATCTTTATTTTATTTATTTTTTTGGTTATGATTCACATGTTGTAGTCCTTGGATGATGTCCTTCATATCTTCCACTCTTAATGAAATGGCATTCCTTAAAGTGATGTCAATAGGGGTTGATTAGATTGGGCTGAAACAAAACTTGATTCTTGTCAGATTGTTGTTGATTATTTAATCATGGATTATTTTATGGAGGGATAAATGATGTAGGACTAATTTTGGAGGATAAACTATCCAAATTTTTATTGAGATTTTGGATTCCATACAACATGACATTATTTTTATCTTGGTGTCTCTTATCTACTAGATTTGATTACCTTTTTCTAGGGGTGACATAAATGACATTGGAATTGAGGTTTTGACAAGTATATTTAACTTTGGCTTAATTTCAACCTAAAATATAGCTAGAGGTAGCTTGATTTAGATTAGGAAATGTTTGATTCTTATTTATTGTGATATGACTTACATTCTTACGATTATAATCAAGAGGAAATCAATCACATATCTCTATAATCTGTAAGATAAGGCCATCTTTATTTCAATATAGATATTGATTGACTTGGTATTTACCTTGATCAGTCTTAAAAAATAATTTATTTCATCATTGTATACACTTTGATTAGTGAGTATACTAGTGTAATTATTATAAATGTGTTCTTGATCATACTATAATGTATTTTTGTTCAAGGGGTTCTCACTACCAATTCTTGAATTTAATTTGGATTGGTACCTAATTATGGGTTCCATGGTTTTGATTTAGTTCAGTTTTTTTTTGTATTTGATTTAGTTTGAATGGATATGGTGTAAAAAGGTTTTATCCCAAATAGACATAATAAATGACACACAATAAAAATATATCCTATGTTAGTTACGTGGGATTGTAACCAGATAGTGTCCCATAGATAATGTCTCGAAGGATATATTATGTGTGATCTTGGGGAATGTTTTGTTCCCAGTAACACTATTTGTCTATAAATAAATGGATCATATTCTAGGTTTTACTATTTAACTAAGGGATTCCTATATACCTTTCAATATTTGAGGCATGACTTAGTTTGGAAAGTGTGTTGTCTAGGGCCTAGGAATTGGGGGATGAAACCACCTCACTTCATGGTGCCAGTAAAATATGGGACTACTTAGATAATAAAAAGAAATTCTTGAATTTATATAGCTTATTATAACATGGAATTTTAATGATTAGCATTTGGTGATGAAACCAAATCCCAATACCTTATAAAAGAGAAAAGAAAAAGGTGTGAACTTTTTTCTAGTTTCCAAGATCACCTTATGACACAAGGAAAGATCATATGCATTTAATTCTCTAGAAACACGAATGAAATAGACCATTTATGATTCCCAAAGTCATATTATGGGGTGAGGTAAATTTATAGATGGTTGTAATCTAAACATTCACAAGAAAACCAAAATAAACATATATAGATCAATTTTTTGATTAAAAATAAATGATTAGATGTGTGTTGTTTTGATTACAAGTATTTGACTAGTGAACCTATAAGATGATCATTAATACATTATTTTGGATTTGAGTTATTTTTCAAGAATAAAACTTTTAAGTTAGGAATTAAAAAATTTAGATGATAAAACATAAAATGCAGACACTGCTTATTAGGATGAAAACTCCAATAATTATAATGTAGACACCTTTTATCATAACACAGATGCTAAAAGATAGAAAGAATAAATGATAATAAAAAAAACACATATGCTATTTGATAGGATGCAGATGTTAATCTAAATAATGTAGATGCTGCAAGATAGAAAACATAGATATTAATTGACATGATGTAGACTCTAATCCATAGAATGCATGAAGTAATCAACATGATAAAAATAGTAATCTACAAAACACATATGCCATAAGATATAAACAGATGAATATTGAATTATGAATATGATGATACAAAAAAAACTAATGTTAATGGACCCTATGTAGATGTTAAATTTTTCAAAATAGAGAAAAAATATTGTCAAACAAAAATGCCAATAAACCCTACGTAGATGTTGTTTCTAGCAATAGAAACATCACTACTCAGTACAAAGACACTAATCTATAGAAAATTGGATTTTAAGATTTAAAATGACAAATTTGAAAAAATATTACCATAATTAGACTCTAAGATATGATCATTTTAAAAAACACCTCTTAGAAAGTAAAATAGGCAAAATAAAATCAAGGTTTATCCCACCAGGTGTGACAAGAATATATACTAGAAAATAAAATATAAACTCAAATGACATTAAATTCATACTCTAGTCAATCATAATACTTATGATTGAGCTTAAAAGAATATAAATGGGCCTCCACTTATTATGGATATCCCTTTATTGTATTGATTTTCTTGGATTTTTAGATCGGGTGGTTATGTAAATTGACCTATACAATAATTTTGGCATCATGTCCCCTTATATTGATGATCATTCACTATATTATTATATATTTTTTTATGGTTTTTTATTCACAATGGAATAATATCCGTAGTCTCACTTATATTGTTGGAAATTAGGGTGAGGTGTTCAATTTATATATTTTTAATAGGTAAAATGGATGGTTATATTTGATTTTGATTGGATGGCTGGATTTGAGTCAAAATCCTCATTCCATTAGGGGGTTGGATATTGAATGAGTGGGGTCAAGGATGTAAATTTTTTATTTTATGAGTTTTGGGCTTGATTGATTTTGTTTCTTATCTTGAATTTTTTGGATTTGATGTAAGATTTGTTGATTTTAATTTTCCTTTATTTTCAAAATTTGGATTTTAGATTGTGCATGGATTTTATTATTAATACTATTTAGATAACTACTGTGATTAATTGGTTAATTAATTTAGGAAATAATTTTGGTGGGATTGGGTAAGGTCATGATAGGAATAGGATAATGTGATTAATTTATTAGGGGTGATGAAAATATTAGACCATATTGGATAAGGATGTATTGATGAGGGGATTAGGGTGTAAGGATGATGTGAGAATTAGGGTTTAGTAATATCAGTGTGAAAATTAATAAATTGGATGATAATGATAAATAATGGAATTAGGGTGGAAAAATTAGGATGTCTACAGTAGGATCATCTGAAAGTAAAAAGATAACTAAACATAAGGTTATAAACTATTCCAAATTTATTATTAACATGGATTTTGATCTCAGACGATGGAAAGTAAAGTTGTAATGGAAATAGAAAGATATCTAGTGAATAATAGAAATAAAAATACACAAATAATATAATAATATGAACCAATGATCCATATACATTTAAAAACACTTAAAAAATAGAAAATTCTAGTATTTTACAATATGTCTACATAATTCCCCACTTTGATGTGTGTGGGTACATCAAAGTTAAAAATACAAGTGCACCTAAAAGGGACATATATGCACCTAAAATTTTCATAGTGTAACATTCTTGTTTTGATGTCCAATGATAAGGTAATGATCTCTTAATTTATGCTCAAACATGTTCTCTTTGACACTGTCCCCCCTTTTATCCCCTTTCTCTTTCCTATGTCTCTCAAACTCCACTTTTATTAGTATTTACATCTCCCTTTTTTTTTTGTTTAAATTTCTTTAAGGATAAAACTACCCTTCTCTAAGATGAAAATGCCACATGGGTTATAGAGTTACCGTGATGGTTTCATAAACCACCTTAATGGTATTTTTATTGGTTACACATTACTAGGTAATAATTTTGTAACTCCACAGGTAATTTTTTTCATGAGATATCTCATTTTCATAACCTACCCATGTAAAAATCAGTGATTCTATCACATTTTATCCATCTTCCAAATTTAGCTTCTAGAACTCAAGCTTTGACGTGTTTTTCATGTTTATTATAAATTTTATTGATATTTTCATATTGTGTTCAGCTCTATGTTATCCCAAATCACTCCCTCTTCTATTTTTGATCATTTTTTAGTCTCCTAAGTTATACTCCAAATTCAACTCAATTAACCTCCTTCATACAACTTCCATTGCTCTTCTGTAAATAAGCTAATTTTGGATTTGTTAATAAAAAATTGCATTGGAACCTATATTTTTTAATCTTTATATAACCAAAACCTTCTTACCATTGCTTTGGAGTATTTATTTTATCATTTTTTTGTGTCAAATGCATAATTTAAAGTAAGGAGAGTCATTATATCTACAACTAGATCTTTGTAAATAGTGTTCTTAACCAGTGATACTCAACTAATTTTGTTTAGAGTTGTGTCTTTATATTTTTATCCATTTTTATATTGTCTTTTGTTCATCCTCATGGTTAGAGAGTTCCTTCAATCATTTTATATCAAAGGCACTATCATGTTGAGGACCACATAATAATACTTCTCTTGCTTTCAACTAATCTACATCTTGATCAAGTTGGGTGTTTTTATTTTGAGTTTATTTTATTTTATCAGTAGATTAGATTAAATTTAGTTCATTTAGTGAATTAGATTAAATATTTATTTTAAAAATGTTAGTTTGATATGAAAAATAATTATTTTCTCTCTCATCTTTGCACAAAAATATTAGTTAGTTTAATAATTTTGCTTACATTCATACATTAAATTATTTTAGAGCATATAGATTTATTTCTAAACCCTAGGTAAATATTTGAAAAAAAAACACTTTAAATTGTAACCATTCTCAATTTTCATTATAAAAATGAAATTATTTCTCACACAAGCTCACACATTAGCAAAGAACAAAACCCTAGTCAAACCTAGGTAATAACAAGGTCTTGTCTCACTTCTGATTTTATTTGTTTAAGTAAATTAGGAAACTTGTTTTTAGTTTAATAATTTAGGTTTAAGTAAATTAGGATATTTATTTTTAGTTTAATAATTTAGAAAATCAAAATTCAAGTATTCACTTTTATTCAAACTAAATCATCTAAACTAGTGTGCAGTCATTTAGAAATACTAAAACTTGATTTAACTTGCATAAGCAAAATAACTATTGGGTGTTTAGTAGTATTTGTTGTTTAAGATCCAAATATTCTTTTATATTACTTGCATGATTTTAAAAACATATTTTTCATAATATATTCCCCCATATATCATGTTAGGAATATTATGGTTAGTTCTCACATTATACGTTTGGGTGTTTGATAATATTTAATGAGTAATTTAATATAGTGTTTTTTGAATAAACTCATGTACTTATCCTCAGATAAAATAAAGTTATCTATTAAGAGATACAAGGAGTGGTAGAGAAATTTGATGGAGAATATAATTGTCAAATATTAGCCATTAGTCATCATTTTTAATATCTCATATATATATATATATATATATATATATATATATATATATATATATATATATAATTGTCAAATATTAGTCATTAATCATCATTTTTAATATCTCATTGATATATATAGTAATACATCATAGTGAATAAGAAGTCATGAATTGAATATCATATAGAATAATATTATTTTCTTAATGTGAAGTTCTATTGTGTGTTGAAACTATGAAAATATGTACTAAATTTATCATCTAGTATCAAATAAATTTATGAACCTACTTGTTATGAAATCATATTGATATTTGTTGGGGTAGTTGTAGTTTGTGTTTCCCCTATGAATGAGAATAATTTGTTGAGAATATATAGTAGGGTAATGTGTTTAATTTTTAAGAATATTTTGTGTATTGAAGTTTCTAATAGTTTATAGATTTTGGTAAATTTGTTTTTCCCACCACAGAGACAAAGTGGTCAAAGGAACCTGATATTTTTAAAAGAGAATAAAATTATGTATCAAATTTTATGACCATTTTTTATATATTCAGATCTACTATTTTGCATAGAACTATAGATACCATTCAACTAGATAAAGATAACATGTTAGCAAGGAGAATTATCATTTTGTTTTGTCTACATAATAACATGATCAATTTATTTTTAGACACACATATATCATAATAATCATGATAAGACCAAAAAAATTATCATTAACATATCATCCAACATAGGAAACATTCAACATTCTAATTATGTTTCACCTCCTTTCATAGAGCTAAGTATTTTCATTTTATCCATTGTTGATAATTAGATATGCTAATTACCATGTGATAGATAACTTGGATTATAGTCATATAGGACCATGAGAAGTTATTTATAAGAAGTGTGGGATCAAACTTAGTGGTGAGATGGTGGGAAAATAAAATTATAAACTTTTAATCACACAAATCAATTTCAAATATATATGGATTCTCTATGGTTTTTATGTGTTCAAATCTCATTTAAATTGGAATTTACAAACACCTACCAATTTTATTGCCTTGTAGTTCACATCAAGATCAACATGATTTATTTTTTTAGATTCCATTTTGATTCAAGGGAAATTATTTATAAATATTTGTAAGTTTATAGGTTTATTTAAGTCATTTTATTAGTTATGTTCCACTTCAATAAAGTTTATAGGTTTAAAGTTTAGGTTTTTAGAATAATTTTTTTGGGTAGTACATATAAAGTCATTTATGAAAATTTAGTTTTTAATTTAACTTTATTAGGTGTTTATTAGAAAATACTATTAAGCTATAAACAAATAGATTTTAAATATTGTTAAAATTTTCATAGTTTTTCTTTAGATTAGATTGATAAGATTTTAAAAATTTAGTATCAATGTTTATAGGTATTTTTATTATGTGAGTCAATAAAAATGTGTATGTAGATATTAAAAGTGAAATTAAAAAAAACCATCATTGTAATGGATGCAATTTTGGGTGACACAAATGTCCAATTTGTAATGAAGGTGCCAATATTATGGGGGGGTCCTCTAAAGTTATTGATCCATCAAGTTTGATTCCTCTTGAAATGTATTGTATTTTCTATGGCCTACACATATAGGAAAATATTCATACCTTAATATTATGTACCATAGAGATTAAAAATAGATCTCATGATTATCCACAAAATCCTAAATAAATGCCTTTAATCCTCCTTGTAAGGAGGGAGACCCCTAAAGATCAACTCACTGAGTTCTTATGAGATTTCACACATATAAAAATTGGAAAAATAAGATTACCCATGTATTATCAATAGTAATTTAAGCTACATAACTATGTTGGCCTACCTCTAATGTTGAAAATAGATCATAATTAAGTTGGCATACTTCCCAAACCAAAAATCCATCATAACTAGTTATCGTACTTCCCACACTGAAAGGAAAGACTAACAAGAAATATTTTGAGTTCATAAAAGTGATTTACTTCCTTCATCTAGACCATAAAAGTAAGCATTTTGAGTTTCTATAAGTTCTTATATTTATCCCATGGTAAAGGCTCATCACTTTTTTGAATCTCAGGACTAAGAACCCCAAGAGGGGTTAATTGATATTTTTGATATAAATATGCTGGAGATATCAAAAGACCAATAATTACTACCAAATGATAGTCTTTATTCTACACATGATCATTGGGTCCTCTACTATGATAGGGCCAAGTGTCATGAAGGTGTAGGGGCAAGAGTTATTCTATTTTCTCTTGAAGGATAAGTCATGCCTTTTGGTTTCAAACTAGACTTTGAGTGTATGAACAATGGGGCCAAGTACAAATCCATATTGCTTGGAATGATCATACAAAAATTTTTAGGGATTTAGAACCTAAGGATAAAAGGTGACTCACATCTAGTTTCCAACCAAGTTTTTGAAGTCTATCAAATAAAAGATGAACATATGTAGCTATATAATACCATTGTGCATGAGATTAATAAAAAAATTGATTTTTTTTCTATTGAGATAATCCTTATAGAAAGAAACTATATTTTTGACTTTATGGTTATTTTATTTTCATGCTTGGATCCTCATCTCACTATACCAAAGTCTTATTTCATATTCTCAGTCAAAACATAACCTCTTTTACACAAGATCTATAGAGACCAAAATATTATCCATATTACAAAGGATGTTAGTCATTTAGTCCTTGACTTAGCGAAGAATGATGAGGCTATTCTTATGTTTTTATGAGCCTGTGATGACTTCTTAACCTGCCAACATAAGAGGGGTTTATCCCTCACTTGTTATCTTATATTATATCTTGGATGTAAATACTATGATTCTTATTTCTAGGTCAAGGATTACTTTTATTGTAATAATGAACACAATGTTTTCAATATGAAGGGTGAATATCCTAAACTTATCCTAACCCATGACATGTTTTAGGAGGGAAATGACTCCATCATCAAGGAAACTATTGATAATATCATTAGGGCTAAGGATAGGCATATAATTTTGAGAATTGGGTATTTAATTTTACCACAAGAAGTGGAAAGTTAGTAAGAACTTCACATTGAGATCTCAAAGGCTTTTTCCTTCTCTTACATAGATATGGTGGGAATCAAGATTAAGTTTATATTCCATAATATTGTTACCCTACTTGATGCAAATTCAATTAAAAAATTATTAGGTCAATCAATCCTAAATTTATGTTTGTGGTTAAAGATGACATTATAAAACTTCTAAAATTTAGATTTATCAAGACAGTGGACTATTCTTAGTGGATGTCTAATATATTCCAATTTATAAATAATAATGGAAAGATCAGGATATGTATAGATTTTTGAAATATCAATAGAGCATGTCCTATATATTACTTCCCTCTCCCTTCCATTGAAATCATTATTGATGATATGATAGGATATGAGTTGTTATCACTTATGGATGGCTTCTCATGATACAATTAGATTTGAATTTATGATGAAGATCAAAGTAAGGCATACTTTGATACAATATAGGGGACCTTTTATTATGTTGTGATGCCCTTCCATATTAAAAATTTAGAGGAAACTTATTAGAGGGCCATGATCCATGTGTTCCATGATCTTATTCACAAGATAGTTTAGGTTTGCATATATTATCTCCTAGGGAAATTGAGACAATGAATTGATCACTTAATTGCATTACACACCATCTTGATGTGCTTGATTGAATATGGTGTTAACCTTTATATTGAGAAGTGTGTGTTTGAAGTTATAGGTAAAAAAATCCTTAGCTAAATTATCTCCCAACACATAATTGATATCAATCCCACCAAAATTCATGAAATTATAAACATGCTTATCCCCACTAATGAGTTAACAATTAAGTCATTCTTAGGAAAGTTAGGGGCCATTTGAAGATTCAAACCAAACCTCACATATGTAGTTCATATAATCAATAACTTGCTTAAGAATACAAGTGGATTAACTTGGATAGATGATATTCAAGAGGTGTTTGAGGTGGTAAAATTATTCCTCATATCTCCCCCATACTCGTGTCATATAATTTAGATAATCCCTTGGTACTCTAAATTATAAAAACTAAGGTGTCGCTCACCTGCATGTTTTCTAAGATGATAATAATCAAAAATAATGTGCCATTTAATTCACTCATTTCACTCTCATGGATTATGAAACACACTACATGCAAGTAGATAATGAGTCTTTGGAAATCATTTTCAAAACTAAGTAACGATGGCACTATATTATTAATCAAGAAATGCAGGTCATAGTGAGATGTCAAGCCTTACAAATGTTATTGACCCAAACAACCTATTGATGCTCAACTAACCCCTATTCCAAAAATGGAAATCCTCTCTTAAGTTTTTGAAAATTCCTATGATGCCAAGCTTTCTAAGTCATTTGACTGCATAGAAAATTGATTTAATACTTCCTAGCAATTTCTAATTAATCATTCATCTTGGAAATATAGGTTAATATTTAGATATATTTAAACTATTGTAAGATTTATTTGAATCTTCATCCAAACAATGAATAATTAACCATGGATTGATTCAAAATGTGTCAATAGGCTCTCATCAAGGGAGTTACATCTAGATCCCTAATTAACATGAACACAATAGGCTTCACCTGATCTTACTAGACTAACCATATATTTTTTTCAAAGCATGTACTTGAAAATTTTTGCTTTAAACTGGTTTTAGTTTTTTTATGATGGGCATTTGAAATTTTTATAAGTCTAACTTAACTAATCATTTGACCTGATAAGACATCAAAGTTAAAATATCAGTTTATGATGCTTAGTGATACGTAAAATTAAATATAATGACCTAAAGAGGATAGGTGTCCACCTCACTAGATTTTACAATGCCTTAATAATTAATTACCCCATATAGGACACTTATAATAAATATATAAGGCTCAAAAGCCACATAACATCATCTAGAGAGCTTGTGAAGAAGTTATCTATTAGAGTTTAAATCTAAAGGCTACATGTTAAGATCTTAGCTACTCTAAACAAGCTCATTCGATCTAAACCACCACACATCCTCCACACATCCTACCATAATGAATAAGCCCATGAGATGTTGTTATGTGTCACCATGATAACCAACCAAACCTGATAAGGCTTCTAAAATGATACATGTCCCCTTTAGATTCATCTGAGGTTGATGCATCTCCGTACCATGTCCCATCCAATCTAAAGCTCATAAGGTAAACATGTGGATGAACCTGATTTGTCCAATCAAGGCTCGATGGTATAAAAATACCTAAAGCTCCTCCCAAGAAGGATAAGTGGCAAAAAAACAAATAATATCCCATGAGAAAGATGTGTGTCTCCTTTGGACCCATACATTGATGCCATATGTCATCCTCACATTTGTTTTATCCAAGATCTAGTAGATCACCTCTAAGAGGGATGAGTGTCTAGATTGAACCCACATAATGAGGCCACTTATCATTCCCATGAAGATTCATCCCAAAATCAACTAGGTCACCTACAAAAGTGACATGTGGCTCCAATTGAGACACATGATTAATTCCATGTTGCCAACAGTTTTACATAAGACTTTCAAAGGTGAAACTTGGAAAAGGGAAGTTTTGAGGGCCCTCTAAGAGAGCCACCTATAAAATCAAAGTCATGATGGCCCATGAGAGAGACACCTGGTGAATAAAAAACTCTAATTTCTTATGAAATCAACACATGGCACTCCCACAACCAACCAAAGCTAAAGGGGCCCAACTAAGAGCTTGCCATGAATAGAAGGATACCATGTTGTAGGGAAAAAATGAACCATTAAACTAAGATAAATCCACAAGGATCAAGATAAATCATAAGGTGTCACATGTCTATATTTAAGCCAACTAAGTAGGCTAGTCATCTTTAGGCCTCACAAGTGCCTAGCTAGATCCAAGGTGGCATGCCACATGTCAAGAAGTGGAGATATTTAGATTTAAAGCTAAAATTGATGGAAAACTAAGAGAAAATAAATGATAAATTTAAATTTTAAATAAATTAAATTCCAAAATCAATAGTTCAAAAATATGCAAAGGTGATGAGCTCACCATTAACATGGTAAAAACTAGAATTGCTATCAAACCTTGCATTAATCAAGTAAATCTTCAAAAGGCTACCCATATTGACTATTAATACCTATATTTGGATTCAAATCTCTAAGAATTTTCCCTCCTTACTATTTTTTCTTTCAAAGTTCAACAAAGCTTGAGCCACTTGTGAATTAGCACCTTGACTGCCATTATTAGAACTCGATAGTTGCAAAGAAGTATAAGAAGATGTTAGTTTCTACCTAATATATTAAAGAAATGACATAGGAAAGACCCTCCACTTTGGGTAAGAAAATTTAATTTGGGAATGATGATTTTATATTTCAATACAATATTAAATTGTGTTCAAAGACATAGAGTTCATCCCCAAGATAATAAACTTGGGAGACATGGAATATAGTAGTGTCGATCACAATGTTAAAGGAGATAAGGATATTGATGATTCCAAGACCATGCCCCATATTATTCAAATCACTCAAGACATGATTTTAATATAATTTTATAACCTCCACATAGCTACAACAATGTTGGAAGTCATGTGATGTGTTGACTTGGTCTATGGCATTTTTAGGAGGTCAAAATGTGAGGATGGGCTACTCAAATCCATAAACCAAGGGATCCTAATAAATTTTACTGTTGGGCCCAATTTTGAACAATACTATGACCTACCTTTTCCATAGGTGGAATACAACTAGAACATCATTGACAACTGGTATGAGGTGGACTCTCTAGATAAAGTTTTGGCATCATGGTTAACTGACCTAAATGGAGTTGTCTTCATGAATGACTAAGGGGACATACCCATCCAATAATTTAGGAAAGGATTAAGTGTTGGCCTATCCTTATTGAATAGAATATTTTTTAATTTACATATTGGCTATTTATACATAAGGACTATTTCTATCCTTTAGATAATCCTAGAGGATCAATAGATTTCCCCACTTGGGGATATTATTAGTAGCAATATAGTCACTGCTATAAATGATACTTATAAGAATGGTACCCATTCTTCATGATGAGCTATCTACTAGATTTAATTTTCAAAAATATGTAATTAGGTTAGAATTCATGGTCCCTTGAGTAGGTAGAACTTGTGCCCCAGTCATTTTTCATAATGCACATTCACCACTTTAGGTGAAATATCAAGATAATTACAAAAAAATTAGACCCAATGGTGTACAAATATCCACAGGTTAGATAGACATTGAGATAAATGGGTAGCTTCTGGCTTTACCTAGATTACATAGTCATTTGGATGGAAGGAGTAATGGTAGCTCCCATTAGGCTACAAATGTATGTACCCATGAAATTGGTTAAGGAAGAGATGGCCTATTAACTACTCCATGGAGTTCATAGCATCTTCAAGAATAAAAAGAAGAAATTCCCCCACAAGAATATTTACAATCTCAAGAGGACTAAGATAATTCAATGGTAAGACATTATGGTGGTTGCAAGGCATAGGGACTCATATCTATTTCTTAAGGATTATTTTAGGGTATGGGAACCAAATAATGTTATTTTTAGACACCTTATCAAATTCAAGAAGGATGTAAACCTAGAATATAATTACCAAGAAGAGGTGCATGAGTGGATATACCTAGATGAAATGAATGATGAGGTAGTCCTTAGGAATGCTATGAGGAAAAACATAGAGCTAGAAATGAGGCTTTATAATGAGAATAAGGATGAGGAGATCATAAGGCCTCAATCACCACCAACCCATTGAAGTATGTTTGATGTAGAATACGAGGCTAGATAAGAGGAAAAGGATGATTGAAATGTTCCTCTCATTAGGAATAGGCCCTAAAGACCTCCACTTATTTCCACTCCAAGCATCTAGAGCATACCTCCTAACTCTAAGCAAGGAGAACCAAGTAGCCAGTAGGATCTTTCCCAAGGGTATAAACTTATATCTACATATATTATGGGAGATATGATAGAGAGATTGAGTCAGCTTAATCTTGATATCATCAATATTGAGAAACTCAAATAAGGTATTAAGCTTTCAATGGAAGAGTTGTAAGCAATATTAGGGAAAAATATAGAAAAAGTTTATAGGAAGAATAAGTCTCCCAAGACTACTATGAGAGGGGTAGTACCTTCTCCATCAACTCCCCAAACTCCAATTATAATTACTATACCTTTTCCTTCCTTCTTAGTTGTTAGTACCTTTACAACTGCTCCCACTTATACTAATTCTCCCACTCCCATGCTTACATCCCGTACTATTGCTTCCTTTAGAGGCACCATCCCCTACTTTTTCTCCCATGCCACTACCAACATTCCACCTCCGTTGAGATCCCAAAGTAGTAGTAATAGATGAACTATGAGTTATAATCCTTCTTATGATACCATAATAAGTGTATCAATTGTCCTTGGATCCCCTACATCCACTAAGTAATTGAAACCCATTTTAAAGTCATTCACCTCACAAAAGACACTTAATCTCACCATATCTAGTAAAAAGACACTTAATCTCACCATATCTAGTAAGGTAAGTGTGACTTCAAAGTTTACTTAATTTGTACTCAATGTGGGACCTTCCAAATCTTTGTTTAACCCACTTGGGAAGTTAGACCCAATCAGTTTATACATCCTTACTTTAGCCTTGACATCTTCTTCTACCTAGGTACTTTTATTTTAGCCACCTCCCACACATCCAACATCTATTACTTCCTTAAATTGGGTTAGATACATCATTCAAGTAGAAAGTTAGGATAATCCCTAGGAAACCCACTCTTACTCCCAAATTAGCATGAGGTTTGATTATAACACAAGCACTATAAAGAGGATAGTGAGAAGATAGGTTAAGAAACCATAGTTAGGATCAATTGTGGTTCATGGGAGTGAAGAGTCCCTCTTCATCTTGACCAAAAAGATGAAATCCACCCCTAGAGAGGTACAAGAGTATGTAGAGGACTTGGTGTCCATAGTGAAAAGACAAGTATAGTCTACTATTACCTTGATGAAGGGGATGCAACAAGAATTAAAGAGGTTGAAAGAGCAAGCATTGCCAATAGTGCCAGATGGCAGTATAGTTCAGAAAATAAATGTTGTGATCAATGTATTCAACATTTATAAGGTGATGAAGAAGAGGTAGGAATATGGGATAAAATAATCTAAGGTGGTCATAAAGCTTGACCAAAATATTACACTCTATGATGCCAAGTTGGTGAACTTGTCTAGAGTGGTAAGAAGCAATAAATTCCCTAACCTAAAAGTTTTGCCACTTGAAAACATCATTCCTACATAGACCATCCTAATGAATAGGAGGAGGATTTTAAAGGGATGGATAGATTGCATCAAGGATAAAAATAAATCCTTTGAGAAAATTTAATTCAAGATTTCCTTATTGCTAAAGGATGTCATGATCATTAGGGTGACCAAGCTTGATGGCTCCTTTATGGATGTTTAAGAGTTTAGAGTAAATATGAAGGTTTTTTTTCTCAATTAAAAAGGATGTAGCCAATGTAAAGTTAATGAATATTATATTTTTTTCCAATCAAAGGATAGAAAAGGTATAAGAAATTGAGGAGGTACTAAGACTAGCACTAACATAACATGGGAGATCATCTAGGAGATACTTGACTTGTTTCAGCCAATGATTCTAGATTTTGCTTAGATTAACCAAGATTACTAAGCATGTGTAGAGGTATGGACCAAGGAAGAAGCAAAAAAGAAGACGAGACAACAAAAATAATAACAAGCCAATTAGCAATCACCTTTAGGCCCTTAGAATATATTATTTCACCTTGTAAATTCAAATGTAGAATATTCCATTGTAATGTGGCATTTTAAGCCACTTGGATGTATCTAGGCACCTTTTGTGGGGCCACTTAAATTTTTCTTAGGCACTTTTAAGCCTATAATTAGGGATGTTTCCCTTATTTATAATCATAAAAATAATTGTTTCCAAAATTAATGTAAAGGGCCAAAGAATTTGAGAGTTTGTTTATAATGTTATTTTGTGTGTGTTCTATGATTTCTAAATTATCATGCTTCTAGATAGTTGATAGTTTATTTTTTTTAGGTTAATTTGGTAATTATATTTACTATATGCATCTATTAATTTGAGTTTAATATTAGGCTGACAAATCTATAGTACACTTGCTCTATTTTCTTCTTGTTTATAACTAAAGCTTTAAATGCATGTATTTAACTTTGAGTATTATGCTAGGGTTGGTAGATGTTATTTTTATGTGTTTTTACTTAAAATTTAGAAAATTTATGCCTTTGATCACCTCAATCAAATATTCTTTTTTGCCCTACCCTACTCACTCCTAGATCTACCCATGAATCACTTTAGCTTAGTTCATGCTATAAATATCCATTATTTGCTTGTATTTTGGGTAGTAATTGGAAGTTATTAAGAAAATTCACAAATATTAGAAATAAAATATGTCAACACATAAACATCTACTATCCCTATAGTAGGGTATGCTCACAGACTTCTAAGTGGTGACCATATCTCCACTATTTGTTCTATTCCTAGTAGTAGTTGTATAAACAATTCAAGCCCTGAATGTTTTAGGACTTAAAATTGATTTTATTACTTTCCTCATGTTCCGTAGATACATAAGCAATACAATAAGTGAATCAACAAGAAGGGAAAATTTGGTGCTAGAAGGAGGGCCATTATACAACTATTTTCATTTATCTTTATAGAATTTTAGTGTAATTCATTATATACATGATTAATTGTTTCAAATTATGCATATATTGTTAAAAAATACTAAGGATCTACATCATTTTCATGAATTTGTACATCATTTTTAGGAATCTTGGCATTCTTTAAAGGATTTCATCAAAAATAGTGTTTTTAAAGCAAATCTAGCAAATCACCTAGATATTTATCTAAATTTGTGCAAACATAGGTGAAATACCCCATTATTTGGGTATATTAATCATTTTTATAGTTATATTTTCAAATTTTGTCATAAATTTGACAAATAATATTGGTATTTGTGTAAAGGTCAAGATCTGAGACCTCATTTGTGTTAGATCTAGGCATTTGAGATCATAATTACTCTAATTCATTTTGGATTCAGTGAATCTTTGTGTAGCTTAGTGTTGAAGGATGTTTTGAGGCACTTAAATTATTTTTGATTATTGATTCAAATATATAAGTGCTTTGAATATTGGTTTAACGTTGACCTTTGTATATTAGCATACAGGACTAACAGTCTTTGTGCAAAAATTGAGAAATCTGAGGTTTCAAGGCTTAGATCTTTAAAGATCATGGAAAATCTACTTGATCTAAAACTTATCTATGAAAAATTGACCAATATTTGTAATACTTGTCACTTTTGAGGTCATATTTAGATATTATTTTCTCTTAGTACCCATTCTACATCCTAAAGTTACCTAAGATTAGAACTAGGGCCTGATCTGAACCCAAGATCCATTTAACATCATTAGAAACCCATATAAAGGAGAGAAGATAGAGGTAGATGTATGAAGTTTAGGAATAAACCAAACTTCCCTTCTAACCAAAATTTTTAGCCTCTCATGCTAATCATGGCATCATTAGCTGGGTCATCCATCAATGTCCTTAGGCCCATGCATGATCTGCATAGGAATCAAGAAAAGTACCTACCTTCTTTACCCCACTAGGAGAGTGACCAGTAAAGAGCATATGAAGTCATTTAAGGAATCTTTAAGGTTTCTCAACATAATCCATGAGGACATGGTTTATCACCTCTTTCCCTTCACCTTCAAGGATGTAGCTTATGATTGGTTCCTTAACTTACTTGAAGATTCCATTATGAGATGAAGTCAGTTTAATGATACCTTTATTGCCAAATTTGGAAGGTTTTTTAATCCAAGAGTTTTCTACCAATAATTTACCACCCTTAAAAGGGACTTAAAAGAATTAATTAAAACATTCAATTCTAGGTTCCAAAAGATGTATACCCTGACATCTCCACCTTATAAACTAGAAAAAAATTTAGCCTTAGAGATATACAAGAATGATTTAGACCCAATGATAGACATATTCTTGAGGAGATCCATGGGTATTGACACATTGAATTTAACCTATGATGAGGCTATTTATATTGAGAAGAAAATATACCTTCAAGGGCATCACAACTTTTATAAACTAAACTTTGATCCAACCACACTTGTTCTGAATGTCATTCCCAACATGAATCAAAACCAACCTATATTTAACCATTTACTATTGATCATCCAATTACCTTTGAGCCATGTTTCACCTAACCAGTATCTTATATTCTTCAACCAAGAAAATGTTGGGGCACATCCCTAGAATAATCAAGCAATGGTACCTATTAACAACACCAATGCCCAAACCACAACCTAAAGTAAGAACCCAAAGTATCCAAAGGGAGAATTACACTCAATATAAAGAATTGTCCAAAAATTTGCTAATGATTTCTTGTATCTCAAGAAATAGATGGGAAATACTAGTGAGAGTTCACACAAAAATTATAATTTCAAAAAGAGATAAATACTAGTGAATCCATATTGGAACCATTTATTTACAAAGAAGTAAAGAAATTTCTTGACTCAAGGATAATATTTCTAATATAAAACTTGACATGGGTCTCCAATCTTATGCTAGTCCAAAAAAAAATGGAGAAATATGACTTTGTGTTGATTTATGAATTTGAAATGATCTTTTGAAAAGGATAATTACCCTTTTACATCTTTGGATGAATTCATACAATTGGTAAGTGGATCTGGAATGATGTCTTTCTTGGATGGATTTTCAAGCTACAATCAAGTCCTAGAAGATAAGAGCACCATAATGAAGACTAAATTCACCACTAAATGGGAAACATTTGCCTAAAAATGAATGCCATCCAAACTAATCAATACATGATCTAATTCAGAGTGAGAAATGGACCATGAATTTCATGGATCAATAGGTAAATGCATCATTATTTACATGGATGATCTAACATTTTTTTATAAAAAAAGGAAGATCACATGATGCATCTAGAACAAGTAATGGAGAAGTGTAGAAGGTATGACATTTCCTTAAACCCCAAGAAAATAATTTTCTATGTGATTGAAGGTAAACTCTTAGGACATATAATCACTAAATAATGTATGACCATTGACCCTAATAGGATCGATGAAATTTTAAAATTAAAAGTTCCCAATAGGAAAAAAAAGTTAAAATATTTATTTGGCAAAATCAATTTTGTAAGAAAGTTTATCTTTGGTTTTGTAAAAATTGTGAGACCACTTAATGCCATGTTAAGAAGGATGAAAAAATATAATGGACTATTGAAGTGAATAAGGTCTTTCAGGACATCAAGGATGCTATTCTTCAAGCTCTTATCCTGATAAGTCCTAATTTCAATAAATACTTATATCTATAATCTTTTTCTTTTGATCATACTATTACTACTATCTTAACACAAAATGAGCATGAAAAATATCACCCCCTAGCCTTCATGATCACTAATTTGAAGAATGCCAAGATGAAATATCTTATTCTAGATAAGTAGGAATATGCACTAGTAAAGGCTGTCAGGAAGTTTAGACACTACATTTTGAAGAACAAGACACATGCCATAGTGTCTGATCTAGCTATCAAATTGATGCTTGGATAGAACAAACTTGGGTAAAGAAGAGGGAAGTGGATGACCAAAATTCAATAATATGAATTATAAATAAAATATTCTAAGTTAGTAAGGGGGTAAGGTCTAATCCAACTCATTTCAAACATTGATCCTCACATTAATGTTTTGTAGGCCAAAGTAAGTCAGGTGCCTAGTAGAGATTGGTACAAAGACATTGTTCATTACTTTCTACATGGAGTGTGTCCCTCACACCTTAAAAGATATAAAAAAGGGGCCCTTATTAGTAGATCATCTCACTTTATGATCAAAATAGGAGTCTAGATAAAAAACTATGAAGGAATTTATCTAAGGTGTGTTTCCAAAGTTGAAGCCATCAAGGTCATGGGTAAATTCCATGGAAAATTAGAAGTGGTCACCCTTAAGGTAACACCACAAAACATAATATATTAAGGGTTTTATATTATTAACTAACCATTTTCAAAGATACACATGCTCATGTATGAACCTACCATCAATGTCAAATATTTGATAGGTGAGAGATAAAGGTATCTATTCCTTTGCAACTAGTAATTGAAGCAAAGCCTTTTGCATAATGGGGGATCAACTTCGTAAGAGTTATCAATCCTAGATCCTTAGTAGGACATAAATTCATTCTCACTACCATATATTATTTCACTAGATGGACTGAAGCATTAGCCACCAAGAATAGTAGATGAATTGATGTCATCAAGTTCTTAGAAGAGAACATTATCACTCAGTTTGAGATAGCCTTGTCTCTAATATGTGACAATGGACTAGCCTTTCTATCAGTAGAACTCACTGAATAAGCATATGACAATCAAATAATCATCAAGTTTGATTCAAATTATTACCCTCATGGTAATGGAGTGGTTAAATACACTAAAAAAACTTGATGAATGCCATCAAGAAGTTTGAAAAAAAGGAAATAAGAGAATGGTAGTCCCTACTAAAATTTGCCTTATAGGCAGACATAACCAAATAAAATTAGGTGCTCAAGACATCCCCATTCTTAGTATTTTATGTTCAATGACTTATATTTCTTATCGTGTTGAAACTAGCCACTTATGAGTTCATGGCTGAGTACATGGAAGCTGATGAAAGAGTGCAATCTAGGATACTAAACACCATCCAAATGGAGGATGCTAGAGATGAAGAATTGAATAAATTTAACAAGCATCAGTATGTTGTGAAGAGATGGTTCAATAAGAGAGCTAATATTAAAGCATTCTAAATATCAGACTTAGTCCTATTATGGGACAAGGCCAATGAAAAGAAAGGATAACATGATAAGTTCACTCCTCTTTGTATTGAACCCTAGCAAGTAGCAGAGATACTTAGTGAAAATATATTTAGAGTCAAGGACTTGTAAGGGAATGACTTAACCTTGATAGTCAATGGGAAATATATGAAGCATTTCTTCTCTATTACTCTATCTAAATTTATATAAGGATAGGAAGCTTGTTTAGAGTTAGAGTAGGTAGGAGTAGTGTAGCTTTCTTTTTATTTTTTTGCTTTATTGTTACTTTATTTCTTTCCTGATTTATCCTTTCTCACTTTTAATTTGTTGTTTGCTTTTCCTATCATGTGTTTTAGCTTAGTAATAAATTCTTTGGACAAGAATTCTTTAGATCAATTTATGTTAATCCAATCCTAAATAGGAAGAAGGGATTATGGATATTAAACATTAGAAGTCCAAAGTTTGGAAGCCTTTAGCATTGTTCATATTTAGAAAAGTTGGGTAGGTTAATCAGAAGTTAATTTCTAATGAAAATACTAAGTTATTTTTTAGGTTGTAATATAGTTTAGATGACTGATCATTTACTTTAAAAAGACTTTGGGTCTATGTGGACCATCATGCTATCACTCAAATTCACTAAACAAGTTTCCTTGGTAGAACCTTCTATCTGAGAGTGAATAACATATAGACTAATTCTAGGTCCCAACCATTCTTGTTCATGAATGTAGGTATTAAAAAAAAATAAAAAATATGATACACCAATTAATTAAAATCATAAACTACTTCATATTCCATGAATGGTGATTTAGGCAATCTATGTCGGGGCTATGAATGCTTGGTTGGTAGTAAAGAAAAGCCTAGAATGGAGTCAAAGGTATCTATATCAGGGCTATGGATGCTTGGCTAGTATCAAATCAATTCATAAGCCATCCTTGACTTAGAAAATCATAATTTTATAAAATCTACAGAATGCTTAAGTCACTACATGTTTTATGTCTTGATGATTGAAAGTTATCATTACTAAACCCAATGGTAATGGTTAATGAACTTCAAATTACACACATAATATGATTTTATATAAGATTCAAACTCTATATATATCTTGAAAACTTTCATTAGTTCCAAAAATTAGTTTTGATAGTGACTAAAAATCATAATGAGATAACTAGTTTTTCATTCATCTTTGTAGAAAATATCTGGATTCTAACATTTTACATTGTTTCTCATAGAGGTATCCATTTTCTAATGCTCAACTATCCCCTATTCCTAGAATAGGGAACCTCCTTTCTTAATTTTTAGAAAATACCAAAGATGCCAAGTTTGCTAAGTCATTTGACTACATAGAAAATTGATTTAATATTTCTAAGTAATTTTTAGTTAATCATTCATCTTGCAAATAAAGGTTAATATTTAGAGATATTTAAACTATTACAAGATTTCTTCAAATCTTCATCTAAAATAATGAATAATTAACCCTAGATTGATTCAAAATGTGTAGACAAGCTCTCATTTAGGGAGGTCCATTTAGATCCAAAATTAGTATGAAGGTAGTAGGCTTCACCTAATCTTATTAGACTAACCTTATATTTTGTTTAAAGCATTTACTTACAAAATTTTGCTTTAAACTAGTTTTAGTTTGCTTATGATGGGCATTTGACATTTTAAGAAGTCTAACTTAACTTCTCACTTGACCTCATAGGACATCAAAGTTAAAGTAGTAGTTCATAACACTTCATAGGATATCAAATTAAATATGATAAATTAAAGAGGATAGATGTCCGACTTGCTATACTTCAAAATGCCTTAATAATTCATCACCCCATATAAGACACTTGGAATGAATCTAAAAGGCCCACGATCCACATTCCATCATTTGAAGAGCTCACAAAGAAGTTATTCATTAGAATTTAAATCCAAAGGCTAAATGTCATGACCTTAGCTCCTTTGAGAAATCCCATTTGATTTGAACCACCATGCATAATCCATGCATCTTTCCATAACAAAAAATATCATGAGATGCTACCACGTGTCTCCATAGCAACCAACTAGACCTGAGAAGGCTTCTAATATGATGTGTGTCCCCTTCAAATTCATCTAAGGTTAACACATATCTACACCACATCACATCTAATCCAAAGCTTATGAGAGCTCTCAAGATGGACATGTGAATGCACTTGAGTCATTTGATCAAGTATCTATGGTACATACTACCCAAGGATCCTCTCAAAAATGACAAGTGGTATAAAAATGAACAAAAACCTAAGATAAAAATTCATGTCCCCTCTAGAACCATGTGATGGTGCCATGTGTCATCCTCACATTGATTTTATCTAAGATTAACTAGATCACCTCTAAGAGGGATGGGTATCTATCTTGAACCTACACGATTAGGTCATTTGTCATTCCCACAAAGCTTAATCCTAAGATCACCAAGTCACCTCTAAGAGTAACACATGGCTCTACCTGAGCCACATGATTAATTCTAAGTTACCAAAAAATGTCCAAAGAATTTCAAAGGTGATACCTCACAAAATGAATTTATAAGGGCCCTTTAAGAGAGCCACCTATCAAAGCAAAACCACAATGGCCCATGAGAGATCCACCTAGAGAATAAGAAAATCTAGTTGATTGTGAAAGCAATACATGACACTCCCACAACAACCCAATGTTGAAGGACCCTACCTAAGAGCTCACCACAAATAGAAGGATTAAATGTGGTAGGTTATGGATGAATTATCACACTAAGCTACATGATGAGGACTAGAGAGTAATCAAAATATGCCACATGTCTATATTTAAGCCAACTAAGTGGCCTAGTCATCTTCAAGCCCTACGAGTGCCTAGTTGGATATGAGGTGGCATGTAACATGTTAAGAGTTGGTGATATTTAGATTTAAATATAAAATTTATGGAAAATCAAGAGAAAATAAATGCTAAATTTTAATTCTAAAGCAATTAAAGTCCAAAATCAATAGTTTAAAAATATGCAAAGGTGATGAACTCACCATAAATATGGCATGAACCAAAATCACTATCAAATCTTGAATTAATCAAATAAATATTTAAAATAATACCCAACTCAACTATTTATACCTAAATTTGCATTCTAATCTATAATTTTTTTCCTTCCCTACTATTTATGCTTTCAAAGTTTAACAAATCTCAAGCCACTTGCAAATTTGCACCTCGATTGCCATTGTCGGAGCTTCATAGTTATAAAGAATTATAAGAGAACGTTAGTTGCTACTCAATATATTTTATAAATGACATAGGTAGGACCCTACAATCTAAGTAAGAGAATTTCATTTAGGAATAATTATTTTGTATTTCATTATGTTAATTCAATTATGTTTAAAGTCATAGAGTTCATCCTCAACGCCATAAACTTGAGAGACATGCATTATAGTAGTGTCTATTACAATGTTGAAGGAGAGAAGGATCTTGATGAGTTCAAAACTATGCCCCATATTATTCAAATAACTTTAAACATCCTTGTAATCCAATATTTAGGCCTCTACAAAGCCACATCAAATTTAGAGGTCATGCCATGTGATGACCTAGTTTATGGTATTTTTAGGAGTTTTAAATGTGAGGATGGGTTGCTCAAATACATAAACCAAGGGATCCCAATTACTTTCATCACTAGGACTAGTTTCAAAGAATACTATGACCTACCTTTTCCATAGGTTGAATACAACCAAAAAATCATTAACAAATGGTATGAGGTACACTCTCTAGACAAATTCTTGGTATCATGGATAACTTACCCAAATGGAGTTGTCTTAATGAATGACCAAGGGGATCTACCCATCTAGAAATTTAGGAAAAAAGTAAGGATTGACCTATCCTTACTAAAAAAAATATTTGTTAACTCACATATTGTTTATGTATAAATAAGGACTGTTTTGATCCTATAGATAATTCTGGAGGATCAACAGATTCCCTCACTTAGGAATATTATTAGCAATAATATAGTCACTGCTATGAATGACACTTGAAATAATGGTGACCTTTTTTCATGATGAACTATCTACTAGATACAATCTACACAAATACACAATTGAGTTATAATTCATGGTCTCCTGAGTGAGAAAAAGTTGTGCCCCAGTCATTCTATATAATGTACATTCACCACTTCAAGCACAAGATCAAGATAATTATAGAAAAGTTGTACCTAATGGTGTATAAATATATTACTAAGTGCAAGATGCCTAGGGTCCCTATAAAGGTTAGATATGCATTGAGAGAAGTGGGTAGCTTCTGTATTTACCTAGATTGCATAGTCATCTAGATGGAAGAAGTGATGGTATCTCCCCTCAAGATACCAAGGTATGTACCCATGAAATTGGTTGAGGAAGACATGACCTATTAACTACTCCATGGAGTTGATGTCATCTTCAAGAACAAAAAGAAGATAGTTCCCCACAAGACTCCTTACAAGATTATGAGGATTAAGATAATGAAATGATAAGACATTATGGTATATAAAAGGCATAGGGACTTGTACCTATTGACTAAGGATGGTTTTAGGGCATGGTACCCAAATAATGTTATTTCTAGACACCTGCTCAAATTTAAGAAGGATGTAAAATTAGAATATAATATCCAAGAAGAGGTGCATGATTGGATATACCTATATTTAATGAATGATTAAGTAGTCCTCAAGAATGCTATGAGGATAAACATAGAGCTATAAATGAATCTTGATAAGGAGAAGTAGGAGACATCATAAGGCCTCAACCACCACCAACCTATGAAAACATGTTAGATGCAGACTATGAAGCTAGACAAGAGGAAGAAGAATATGGAAATGTTCCCCTCATTAGGAACATGCCATGTAGACCTCTAATTTTTTCCACTTTAGGTAGCTAGATCATACCTCCTATCTCCTATCAAGGAGAACCAAGTAGCTAGTAGGATATTTTCCAAGTGCATACATTTATATCTACATCTCCTATGGGAGTTTCCATAGAGAGATTGAGTCAAACTAATCCTGATATCATCAATCTTGAGGAACTAAAAAAAAGGTATTGAGCTTTCCATGAAAGAGTTACAAACATTATCAGGGAAAAATATAGAAAGGGTTTATAGGAGGAAGACATCTCCCAAGACTACTATGAGAGGGGCAATACCTTCTCCATCAGATCCCCAAACTCCCATTATAAGTACACCACCTTTAACTTCCTTCCCAATTGTTAGTACATTTATAATTAATCATGCTTCTACTGCTGCTCCTACCCCCATGGTTTCATCCCCTACTATTGATTCCCTTTGGGGCACCATCCCCCACTTTATCTCCCAACATTCCACCTTTGTCAAGCTCCCAAAGTACTAGTGATAGACAAAATATGAGTTATACTCCTTATTAATCTACCATAATAAGTTCATGACTCACCCTTAGCTCCCCTACATTTACTAAGCCATTGAAACCCATCTTAAATCGATTCACTTGACAAAGGATACTTAATCTCACCACAACTAGTAAGGTAAGCATGCCTTAAAATTTGCCTTAATTTGCATTCAACATGGGCCCTATCAAATATTTATTTGACCCACTTGGGTAATTGGATCCAACTATTTTATACATCCCTACTTCGGTCTTGGTCTCTTCTTCAACCTAGGAACTTCCATTATATCCACCTCCCCCACAACTAACATCTATTACTACCCTGAATTAAGTTAGAGACATAATTTAGGAAGTAAGGTAGGAAAAGTGCTTAGTATCCCACTGTTCCTCCAAAATTATCATGAGGTTGAATGATGACATGTGAACTATGAAGGGGATAGTGAGAAAATAGGTTGAACAACCATAGTTAGGATCAACTATGGTTTATGAGAGTGAAGAGTCCCTTTTCACCTTGACCAAAAAGAGGAAATATAGCCCTAAAAAGGTACAAGAGTATGAAAATGACCTAGTGTCCATAATGAAATAATAATTATAGTTTACTATTTCCTTGATGAAGGGGATATAACAAAAATTAAAGAGGCTAAAAGAGAAGGCATTGCCAATAGTGCTAGATGGTACTATAGTTTATATAATAAATGTTGTGATCAATGTCTTCAAAATTTATAAGGTGATGAAGAATAGGTAGGAATATGGGATCAAGTAATCTAAGGTTGTCATGAAGATCAACCAAAATCTTACACTTTATGATGCAAAGTTGGTAAATTTGAATAGAGCGATAAGAAGCAATAAATTCCCTGACCTCAAAGTTTTACCACTTGAAGACATTATTCATACACAAACCATCTTAATGAATAGGAGGAGTAATTTTAAGGGATGGATATATGGGATCAAGGATGAAAATACATCCTTTGATAAATTTAAATTCAAGATTTCCTTGTTACTAAAGGATGCCATGATCATTGGGATGACCAAGCCTGATGGCTCCTTTATGGATGATCACGATTTTAGAGTGTAGATGAAGGTTTTTGTTTCTCAATTCAAATAGGATGTATCTAGTGTAAGGATTTATACATAGTTAATAAATATTGTGGAATTTTCCAATCAATGGCTAGAAAAGGTAGAGGCAATTGAGGAGTCACTAAGGCTAGCACTAGTAAAACATGGGAAGATCATCCAAGAGATACCTGACTTGTTTTAGCCCATGATCTCAGAATTTACTTAGATTGACAAAGATTACCAATCACATGTAGAGGTATGGACCAAGGAAGAAGTGGAAAAGTAGATGAGATAGAAACAATAATAACAACAAGCCAGTCAACAACCACTTTTAGGCCCTTAGAATATTCTGTTTTACTTTGTAAATTCAAATGTATAATATTTCATTATAATGTGGAATTTTAAGACACTTGGGTGCATTTCGTGAGGCCAATTAAATTTTTATTATATAATTTTAATCCTATAAATATGTATGTTTCCCTCATTTGTAATCATAAAAATAGTTGTTACTAGAATTAATGCAAAGGGCCAAAGAATTCAAAAGTTTGTCTATAGTGTTCTTTTATGTGTTATGTGATTTCTAAATTATCATAATTATATATGATTTATAGTTTATTTTATAAAAGTTAATTTGGAAATTACATTTCATATATGCATTTATAAGTTTGAGCTTAATGCCAGGTTGACAAATATATAGTATACTTACTCTTTTTTCTTCTTATTTATAACTGAATGTGCTATGCAATTTATAGTGAGTGAGTAATTTTATGCAAAGTATGTTTTTATACACATGAATTTCATTTCCTCTAAATATTTAAATAAATTTATTTAAATTTGAGCATTACACTAGGGTTGGTAAATGTTATTTTTCTATGTTTTGCCTTAAAAGTTAGCAAAATCAATGCCTTTGATCACCTCAAGCAAATCTTATTTTTTACCCTACCCTACTCACTCATGGATCCGCCCATGCATCACTTTAGCTTAGTTCATTCTATAAATGTATTTTTTTAACTTGTATTTTTGGTAGTAATTAGTAAATATTAAGACAATTCATAAAGATTAGCAAGAAACTATGTCACTGTATAAACATTTGTTGTCCCTATAGTAGGGTTTACTCATAGACTTCTAAGTGGTGACCATATCTTTATTATTTATGCAATTCCAAATAGTAGTTATATAAAAAACTAAAGCCTAAATTATTTTAGGACTTAAAATTAAGTTTCTTACTTTCCCCTTGTTCCCTAGTGACATAAGGAGCACAATAAGTGCATCAACACAACCCTCTCATGAAAGGCCTAGTCCTTTTTATCATATTTTAAAGTGAGTTGGAGCTTACATATGTTAATAGAAGTCCATCAAGGGATAATTAATTGTTGATTAGATGGTAGAATCTCCCTTGGAGGTTAGTTATCTCATTGACATCAATTTTATTGATGTTTTATTTTTATATATAGAAATCCCTATCATTTATTCTTCTTTGTATGTTGATATTATTTTGACCCTAAAATCTAGATTAAGGAATCTAGGGTTAAGGGGCATAGAGATAACTGAGGGTGTAATGGTGATAAACTATCTATATAATAGGATAATTAATTTTCAAACTCAAATAAATAATATTCTTAATTTATATACTAAGATATTATAAAAATAAAAAGTACAACTATATTAGATAGTATAATGACAATGAAAATAAGATACTTAACTAGTTATGATGATAATACAAATATATATCTAGAATAGGTAGGAATCAAAATGGAAGTATATTATGGGACTAACATAAAATTGTGGATCAACAACTTATGTGACCTGAGACACTTGCATTGACCTCATATGGTTGTGTCGATGTTTTTATCCAACCTAGATGTAGGTGTATAGTATGGAATACCTCCTAGATTTGGATGCAATTGTCTAGAATATTCTAGTTTTTTTGTTGTCTTCACTCTATTATGCTTAGATTTAGATCATGTATTATCATTCCTTATCAAATAAAAAAACATAGTCATCAATATTTATAGTGACTATGGGAAATATGGGTTTTTGGGTTAACAGTGTTGAGCTAACCCTAAAGACTTGTATGCTAATGGGTACTACCTACATATCCAATATTCTGAAGAGGGACTCAAAATCATGTAGTTATCCCCTAAGTTTGGGATTATGTGTGCATAAGGATCTAACATGTGATAATCAAGTATAACACTAACCTAACTTGTAATTTAGAAAATATGGCTCATGAGCTACTCTTTCATAACTTCATGTATACACACAATATTTCTAAACTTTATCAGTTACTGATGCTTTCACTCTTATAGAAACCCATTTAATACATATCCAATATTCAAAATATGGATTCAAACTCATGTATTTATCCCCTAAGTGTGGGATTGTGTGTGCATAAGGATGTAACACGTGATAATCAAGTATAACACTAACCTAACTTGTAATTTAGAAAATATGGCTCATGAGCTACATTTTCATAACTTCATGTATACACACAATATTTATAAACTTTATTAGTTATTGATGCTTTATCTCTTGTATAAACCCATTTAATCTCAATCTCTTTGAGTTCATGCCTTAAAGTGTGCATCAGGCAAGGGGTTGGTAGACCTTTGGTTCTTCATAAGATTGTTAGCCTCTATACCATTACCTAAAAAAAATACAAGATACTCTTATTTGATTCCCTAAAAATTAAAAAGGTACTTATACACTCCCTTAAGAAATTTACCATCCAAGATAGCCTCTACCTAATAAAAACCCCATTTTACCATGTCTCCTAATATGTCAGCTGGGTTGACCTCGTTAAGAATTTAGTGCATGTTATGTAACTCCATTGGTCCAAAATGATGTAGTTTGAGGCCTAACATCTCTATTTCCTACCTAACCAAGTTTACCTAGCCAACTTTATTGGCTAAATTCTTAGGAGGTATTAGGTTGAATCTATGCATATCAATACCCCCTTAATTTCATTTATAAAGAGAGGATCATTCAAGTGTGCATCATTTTTACTCATAAATCTACTTATACAATCAATAGGAGGTTTCATTACTTAAGTTTTTTCCTTAGATAAGTAACACTTATCTTGTGTAGATCTAGGATGCATAGGATAATTCTTGTAGCCTAGATCTAATTTATCCTTGTGATCCTTACAAGACACAACAACCTCTTGAAAAACACCATGGGACAAAGGAGAGATTGCGACATGACAAATTAACTTCAACAAGGTAAGTATACTCATAGCCCTTCCTATTTTGAGAAGTAGATGTTATATAACTAATGGATTGAATTATATCTCTCCTTGCTTAGATTATTTCTATGTTATATTATTTAAAATTGTATTTTCATGTTTATTATCTTCCCCATTTGTGTCATAATATTTGGTGAGTAATATATTAGCTTACATATTTATTTATTAGATTAACTTACATTTTTATTTAATACATTAGCTTGCTTATTATTATTACAATAACAAGACTTGGTTATGGTTATCAAAAATAAGAATTTGACTAAAGGCCTTGGAAACCTCTCATTTGACATTATGTGATAAGATATACCTTAGTTTAGGTTTAGTGGATCCATTATTGGTCATGACCCATATATATTAAAGTATTGATAAGTGAATAGTTAGTTTATCAATGAGATTGGACATTACTGAGTAGGATAAGTTGTGGATCTATCTTATTTAACTTGTATAAATTCTTATGAACTTGATGATAAATATAACCCTTGTAGATTCTTAATTTTTTTTATAGATAACTAAATCAACCATGTCGATCTAGCTTAACATATTATGTGTAGGTTTTCATACTCCATTAACCCTACCAACTTAGTTTGGATTTGTGTGTAGGTTTTTTTACAACATCACCAACCCTATCAACCTAGTTCAACCATCTACTTTTAGGTTTTCCAACTGAGGTGAGCCTATCAACCCAATTTAGCCCTATTTATGCAAAATCTCTAGTTTCTAAGAACTTGATCGATCTAATTAACATAGTTCTTTTTTCTCACTTTTCCATTTAATTGAATAAACCTACTTGATTATTTTATTTCATATAGATTTCAATTTATACCTACCTTTATCTGATTAGCATAGTCTATTTTTTCCTATTTTACTAGTTTTATTTATACTTAATTGACAAACTTGACTCTATTTTAATATTTTGTCTTATACTTTTTTAGGCTCAAAATTTTACCTGATGACACAATACAAAACATTAACTTAGTAATCTTAGGAAAACTACTATATCGACCTAGTTGACTTTGTCTTATTTGCCAAGTTCACTCTAACCATATTAATAATTTCCCTTTGTTAATTTTAATTAAATATATTTTCTTGGTATTTTTTTAAATTTAAATTTCAATAAAATTTTTACCAATTTTTTAGTTCTATAGAATTGTACATTTACATTCAACTAAGTTAACTGACTTGATTTACTTATGCGTATATTTTCTATCCAAAAAACTAAGTTGACCTACTTGACTATATTTGTTCTATCCTATATTTCCAATAGACTAAGTCAATCATATCAAATATAATCCATTTTGTTTGTTTAACTTGATTGATTGACTCAAATTTGTTCTATTTTTTACTTCCTAGTTCAAATCATTTAGTACAAGTTGGTCAACAAGCAAGTATCTTTGGAAGCCTACACCTTTAATCAAAACCTTTAGTAAAAATTCCCAATATAATTTTTGAATATTTAATTAGATTTTAAATTTCATTATTTGTTCTTGTTATTTGTTACTATATGTTGTATTAAAAACTTGTATTAACAATTATTGATACACGATTTATGATGTGTGCTACAACTAGATTGACCAACTCAACCTAGTTGCCTATGTGTTTCAAATTTGTTTTTCTATAATTAAAACTAAATCATCTAGATTTAGACCATTTATAAAATTTCCCAGATTATAGAACATAGTCAACCAACTCAACCCATTCTATTATAGATTTTTATATTTTTCCTTCTTATAGAACTTCATTAACCAATTCGACCTAGTCTATTACAAACTATTATGTTTTTCCTTATTGTAGAATATTGATGACTAGTTCAACTCAGTCTATTATAGTCTATTCCATTTTTAGTTCTATGAAACTTAGTTGACCAATTTTATTTCATTTTATTCCATATTTTTTAGTCACCCTACTAATTTTACCAGATCAACCAAGTCGACCTAGTTTATTTTTAGCTTTTAATTTTATCATTTCCATAGTAAGTGTTTAAATCAACTCTTTCATCATGAAACATATATTTGATGATGCTATAAAATAAAATCAAACTAACATGATGAGTTTCACTAATACTAATAAAACATATAAAATAATTTCATGGTAACTAATCTAGATCAAAGCAATATCCATGTTACTTCTATAACTACCAACTATAAGAATCCTCCCTATTCCACTACGCTTAACCCTTTATTCATGCAAACATTAGAATATGAAAGTGAACTTGAATACATGGATGAGGTTATCCTCTTCATCATTTAAAATATTCAACATCATGGTAAGGATCCTACATTTATCTATTACCTCATGATGGGACCTCATTAGAGAACCCCATTCACATTCACCTATATTTTATACAATATTTGAGGCAAGTCATTTTACAACTTCTACCACATCTTTCCCATATCTCATGCCTCCCTCTAATAGTATGAAACCATCCTTCATGTATTCCTTCACCTCCTATAAAGTTTTTCTATAAACATGGCAGATGTTACTTTTAGTGGGTCCACTCAAAACACCCACACTAATACCCAATTCCATGCAACTACTAGTACATCTAATGTTACTAGTGCTTCTCATGCCACCATTACATATCATTGTACTAGTGAATCTCAAATTCTCAATTCCTTTCATACTAATAACACATACAATACTACTTATACTAGTCAAAATACCATTCTAACTAATCAATGACTATTAGAACCTCTTAATAAAATGGCTACTTTTCAAACTAATAGTGCTAGACAAATAATGCAAATGTAGAACTAATTATTGAATATCTAAAACCTACCTCAATCTACTCAAAGGGGAGAAAATGTTCTAATGCCCCAACCTCCCTAGAGATGCACATGGTAGCCTTATACCAAAACCCTCACTTATTAACAAAACTATTAAACACATACAAAACAAACCTCTTTTTCCTCAAACTAAAAACATTAACATAGGTGGCATAGTCCCCACTATATCTTATAATGGATACACTGATCCAAATTTTCATTTTAAAACTTTTGGAAATTTATATAGAGATTGGGTCAAACTTAGCACATTTTATTTCACCAAACTAGTAGAGAAAACCTTTTCAGGTGATGCTTTATATTAGTATAATCAACTTAAAACTTGTTATTTAACTAGATTGGACGACTTAGTCAATGCATTGGTTTAAGAATTCCAAACTAGTGATCTTCTTGAAAATAACTTATCTCACTTCATCAACTACAAACAATTAAAATCTGAAATGGTACAATTTTTCATCAAATTATGGAAAAAATTGTCTAATAAATCCAAGCATAATATGTCAGATGAGATCCTATGTTACTTATTAGTTAATGTTCTTCATTCTAAATTATAGTATCACATACAAACTCTTTCTCCAAAATATTTGGAAGAAACCCTTGACCAATATAAATGTCAAGACTTTGTTATATGATAATTCAAGCCTTTGCAATTTCAAATAGGGACTCAAATGCTCATGAAAGATAAAAATTGACATAAAATTAATGATAATGTTACAAATACTTATAACTCCATACACACGTTCAAGCCATTACTCCAAACAACCCCATTGATCCTAATCCTCCAATGATAAATTACAACAATTATCATCTTCGTTCCACATTTTCTCAAGGGCGTAATGTATATGTACATAAACCACTTTCCTTAGTATATTTTCAAAACTATTCCACAAACTTCCCCATGAGATCTTAATTATACACACCCTATCAAACATTGGTATGATCCTCATAATTTTTTTTTGTTTCATTCATGTTGGGGCCATTCTCATGAAACTTGTCATTAATTACAAAACTTTAATATGCATTATTTTCATGGAATTAAATTTAATCATGAATCAATCATATGTACACATCAAGAACCTTATGAAATAGTAGCTAAGGCTCATGAGACTAAAACTAAAAATGAATCTTTAAACCAAGCCAATGATCATTTATCTATTTATAAGGATCCCAAAATCAAGTTAATACTAACCAACCTCCTAATACAAACAACATAGAAAGTTATATGGATCCTAACATAAATGATGAGAATGTTGCCAAAATTAATAACATGAAAATAGTATTTCCATATATCAATCATTATCCATCCTCTAACCATAAAAACTTTCCAAAGTTTTGCACTATTTAAGACTATTACCCTTACCATCTCATAGAATTGGGGCATGTAGAACTACCAAATCCAAAATTATCAATTCCAACAATTAAATTAGATAATACCCCACATACCACTGATATAAGTTATACTCTTTCTAGAAATAAGACATTTCAAGTAGAAACCCTAAAAACTTCAATTGGTCTTTATTCCACTCAAACATAATAAATAACCAAAGGTGCAACCACTTCACCCAAGGGAACAAAATTACCTACAATAGATCAACCCATATTAACCAAACCTAAAATAAAAATGTAATTTCACCCTACCATCAAAGGAGTTACTAAAACACTATACACCTTTGTCTAGTACCCCTCTAATGGGTTATAATGAATGGGACCCTAAAACTAAAATTTCATGTATTCCATATCAAATCCATTTCTTAGATATTATGAAAACTTTTCCTCATCATCATAATAGATTAATATAAGTATTATTTTAAATGAACAACCCTCATCCCCCACCCATGGGGAAAGAAACTACCTTATCATGATTTGAAGATAAAATCCTTTAGAAATGTGAATACATGTTTATTCACATTGATAAAATAGTGGACACCTCTCTTTCACTCAAATTCATTTCTCTTCCATGATTCCTATTGAGATATTTCTTTGTGTGGATGACCCTCTATTGTTCATTAGTATACAAATAATATATATTTGTTATCAATTAGATTTTTCACCCATTTATGTTGTAATATAATATGAGGAGCATGAGTTGTAGTATGTGGGAAATGTAATGACATGATGAGATCACCTCCAATATATGGGGCCTTTGTGAATTGAGGTTAAAATTTATAAAAGTCTAGCTTACTTTCACTAATCTTAGTACAACTGATATATGACCAGTTCACATCAAACTACAACTTTTTTAGTGATCTTGATCCTAACTAGGGTTTCAACTTGTGAGGAAAAGAGTTTTATAATGAGTTTTGAAAATGTAAAATGGTAATTCACCAAAGTATTATAGTGTAAATTAGTGTTTTCTCTGATTAAACATAGTTGAACATTTAATATTCTAAAATTTGTTGAAGAACAATCATATATGAATATGAAACCAAAGATAATATTGGGCATTTATTAGATAAGGAACAAAGTTGTTTATTTTTTGTCAATAAGATTTAAAAAAGGAAAGATAAATACCATAAGTGATTATTATATAACTAAAACAAGATTTTTATCATTCAAAAATGTAATAAAGATCTGTACATACACAAAGATAAAACAAGACAAATAAGTTAAAACTTCAATCTATTAGTATTCTCTAGGTTACAACATGTAGATAAATTACTCAAAGGAATAAAAATGTCTAATAAAAAAAAGATACATTGTCTACACATGAAATCCATATTTATACAAAAAATCACTCCCCTGAGAGAGAGGAATTCAAAAAACCATACACCCAATTCTGACTAAAAATCAGGGAGTCATCATACGAATGTCATCCTTCCCAAGTTGAAATGGCATCCTTGGTGGAGTAGAAGGAGGGAAAAAACTCTTCAATAGATGGGCATTTAACCAAGTGTCTAAAGAGGAGAAAAATCCATTGGATTCTTTCAATTAAATCATTTATCCTTAAGTTCTATTGAAAACTTCTCTCCCAAGAAATGGGGAGCCAAAATGAACCATGACTTGGTCAAAAATTAAATGTTTTTTAATATTTGGATAATTTAAAACTAAACTTACAAAACCTAATTTGAAACTTGAAATTGGGAATTTTATAACTTTTAAGTCACTCAATTTGATAAAAAGGAAAGTGCAAATTATAATGTGATCTTTTGAAACTAAAGCCATTCAACTTGTCAAAAGGAAAAATGCAAATACAAGTTGTACTTTTTCAACTAAAGCTTGACAAAAAGATAATTGAAAATTACAAGTAACTCTTTTAAACTTTAAAGTTAAGATCTATCAAAATGATAGTCACAATTTACAAATTAAAAATTTACAATGTATATTAAGAAAATTGTAGTTTACAAAATGTATATTTCAAATAATCAAAAAATCAATCTACAATAGTGACTTCTAAAGATTCCTTGTCTTTTTTTGCTTGTATCTTCTTGATAGAAGCATCAAAGCAACTAAATATCTCTCAAAGGCACTCTTTGTTAAGACCAATTGTATAAATATTACTAATTTCAAAATATGTAGTTACCTCAGATAATTATCTAGAATCAACTCTATAGATTTAGATATCTTTTCCCTTTTGACCAAGTGTGTTATGATACTTGATGAACTAGTGGATGAAATTCAAGTTTAAAGTTGTATCATGTGTTGACTCATTATTAATGACCTCTTTAAATTTATCCTAGACAAATGAAATAGGAAGAGTTTTATCTTGATAATTTACTACATCACATGACAATTTACAAAGTAAATCATCAATATCATACATTGAATTTATGGCCTTGTCACATGTGCTCTTGGTCTTATCAATATTTTCACTGAGTATTTAGATTTTAAATTTAGCTTCCCACTTCATATCATCATGCTCTAAAGGGGTTTATATTATCTTTTTATACATGAGGATGTCACTCTCTATTAGGTAAATGCCCTGTAATTTAGGAAAGTAGAGGTTTAGAATTTTAACCTCTTCTTCATATTTACTTATCTCTACCTTTAGAGATGTAATATCATCCTTGAATGTTTTGAAATAGTCCATGGATAGATTTATTGATTTATCATAGTTTGTGATTATCTTTTTATCATAGTGTGTTGTACCTCTACCCATCGTACCAATCTCTATCATTGACTCAAATTTTTCTTTGTAAGGAAATTGATAGAGAGATTGAATTGGCCTGAAATATTTTAGCTAAATTTATTGGGTTTATGAATTTTCTTAAGGAAATTGTCAACTACTCAAATTTATTATTTAGCTCATCTTTAGTGACCTCATCACTTTCCAATTTCTCAAAAATAGAACTTATACTAGTTTGGACATCATGTTTTAATCCTTCTCTTGTTGGATGACCTAGGTACACCTTAGATATCTAGTAATCCCTCATTGCTAAATCTTCTTTTTGTTTTTTAGGTGGGGGAACTTCTATCTCCACATTTTCCCCCTTGTTTCATCATATGAGATCCTAGAGATGGGTTTTGGACCTCTATTTAGTCATTTGGATGCTTAAAATAGACCAAATTCTAGAGTGATGGGATATATTATATGTTTCTTCTTTTTTAACATTAATTGTGCCAACCAACTTGGAGTTTATACTAGTGAATCCTCTACTATTCCAACAACCACTATTACTTATGAGTCTAAAATTGAAGCTACTACACTTGTGGTCACCATAACAAGTGTTGTATCTATCACTAATATTTCCATTGAGTCTTTGGTTGATGATTTGGCTACTTTTTTCTAATTAGTGGGTTGAGTATCCATAGTTGTATCAGTGGGAATATCTATTTATACCTCCTTGGTGGGGGTTTAGGTTGATTTGAAAGTGTAATAAGGTAAGGATACTTGGACTGGTGAAGTGGATATGTTTACAAGGGGTATGGAGGCTGGAAGTGACATAGGTAGAGAGGTATGCATATGTGGTTGAAATAAGGGAACCTATAGAAGGGTGGTGTCCAAGGAAACAAATGAATATATCAATGTAGTGGGAATAACAAAAGTGGAAGTAATGGGAAGTCAATGGAAGATGAAGATGGAGCTATATCCATCCCAGTAGATGTGATGATTGGTGGGATTATAGTTAGAATGACTGAGTTTATAGTTATGTACTACTGGTTGGTGTTGGTGATCAATGGGGTGGAATTGATTGTGTAAAAGGGAAGTGGAGGTGGATTTGGGATAACTAAATGAACTGATTAACTCACCACCAAGAATATTTTCCACTAGTTGATTACATGGAGTAATTACTTACACTAGTGGGCTTGTTGAAATAGGAGGGGTAATTACTTACATTAGTGAGCCAATATAAATAGGAGAAGTGATTAATTATGTTGGCTTGATAATAGAGGTAAGAAGAGGGGTTACAATAGTTATGTCCCCTATGGAAATTGATAGTTGTTGATCTAATGGCTAAGCTGTTGGCACTTGGCTACTAGAAGAATCCCTTATTGCCTTCTAATTTTACTTCTAATTATGTGAGATAATTGGCCCCACTGCCTGATCTATTTGAGTCTCAATACTATAACCTTTTTATTGAATCCCATTGCTTGATCCTTCTACCACTATTTCCACTACACCCTTATCCTTTAATTCTCTTAACTTCTCTATGATATTCAATATCTCTTTGGTTATTTTAATCCCCTTACTCCTTAACCAGTTTAATGTTTTATTTATAACTAGAGTGGTCATGTCTAATAAGGATAATGATTCAAGTGTAGACCACCTAAATTGAGGAAGAGGTTAGAGATAGATTTGATTATCATAATATAGCCTATCCATTGGTTGTTCCTCATCTTTCAAATCTTCTAGAACTAGTGTCATATTATAAGTCTTAATTTTCTCAAGGCAATTCTAGAATAATCTCTCAACCTAACATATTCTTAATCCTACATATCCTTCTAGTAGTCTTCATGAAAGGGAATGCAGGAATATAAGGAACCTACTATATTAGTAACATAACCATCCACATTATATAAGGGATAAGATTTTAGAGCTCTCAAGGTCATATGGGTCATCTTTGCATCCACACATTTGGCCTTAGATAGGGAAAAATAGGTGTATCTCTATATACGAATAGGGTAGTGTATCCCTATCTTGTTCATGCTAGATAAGAACTTGAGAGTTTCCAATAGTTATATCATAAGTTCCATTAAGTCCCATTTGTCACTTACATATCTAGTAAGTGTGTAAGGACACCCACTAAAACCAACATCTCTAATGTATGAATACATAGGAAACTAAATAAAGTATGACCCCTAATTTTTAATTTATGTCATTGTAGCATAAAAAAATCTTGTCCTTCCTAGGTATTTTTCAAACATGGTTATGATGAAATAGATAAAATTATCATTAACTCTTCTAAATTATTATTTGCTCCCATCTAAAGTGAGATCAGGGTAATAGTTAATTTTTTTTTGATGTGATTTGGCATTGTGTTTAATCCCAAAATTCCCTCCCCCCTCCACTTCTTATAAAATATAGACAAGGTGGGAGGTCATATAAAATTTGCCTATAGTTTAAACCTTCATCAACTATTTGTGATGGATTCACTAAGTAATTGGGCCCAATGAATGTATTGCTTGTTCTCATAGGGTACATCCAATCTTGATATTTCTTTGTATTTGGGATCCTTATAACTTTGTGCAAGAGTATAATGATATCTCCTACCTCATCCTTGAAGTCTATCCTAACTAGGGTCTTAAGAATTCTTGTGGCTAATGTTTTAGGGGGTTTTAACCACTATTTATTTAAAACCCATAAATAGGATAAGTTATTATCCTAATAGAACTTTTTTGAGGAATCAAGAGTAATGTTTATGGATATTTCAAATTCTATGATCAAGAACACAATATTAATGCAATCTAGATCAAGATTTAGAATCTTATCCCCTTTATCATTCACTAATTCTCTCTTCTTAGCATCATAATGTTTATCCATGGTGAGCATAATCTCAGGGATTTGCATTGAGAGTGGTTAGGATATAGCCTAGGTCAAACCATTGTCATAAATTATCTAAATACAATAATTCTTGAATTCTGTATTGAATCTATTCCAAAAGTCTACTAGGTCTGTGTGACCTAGATCCATGTCATTTATCTCATTGGTGTTTGAATGTAGGATGGATGGGACACCAAGTCCCTTTGAATTGAAATTCATATATTTTATATATATGTACACTAGGTAAATGGGTAAGGGAATCCAAATAAAGAGATAGTTGAGATTTGGGCTTGAAACTATAGATTATTTTCTTGCTTTGAACTTGGTAGGGTTTTGTTATGTTTTTATAGTTAAAAATTTAGGAAGTAGTATAATGTGCAAAAATAACTATAAATTATGACCAAATGGTCTAGAAGGGGTTTAAATTTCAATTACACTTGCAAAGTTTGGCCAAAAGTCTGGTGGGGGTTTGTTTTATGCTTTTGCATGTTGAAATTTCAATGAGAACTCAGGGTGTTAAAACAAAGGGAATCTCTACCAAACTTTAAATGGGGGTTTTATGTGTTTTTCAAGGTTTAATCTCTATGTTGTTTTAGTTTGCAATAGTAATAAGGATTAATTATTAGATTTAGTCAAATTCTAGGAAAACCCTAAAGATGATAAGGAGGAACTAGATGAATTTTAGCAATAAGAATCTACATTTACAAGTAAAAACTAGAAAACATGAGAAACAAGGTAAAATGATGATTTTTTTTTATAATCCCAAAGACAAAACCCTAGGTATGGTAAAGGAAAGCTTAAACTTGTAGAAAGAGAATAATGGAGGTGATTGAAAGAAATGTGGGTGAACTAGAAAAATACCATGAATGCATGTAATTATTTTGGTAATGGATGGATTTGGTGCATGGAGTTTGTATTTCTTGACAATGGTGGTGAATGAACTCTTGTGACTATGTTGCTCATCTTGGATGTCTAGATCATGTTTTTACTTGACAATAGAGTTTTAGCTTTAGTTTAAATGTTAATAATGATGAAAAACCTACATTTTAGATTAATAAAACACATAATTAATGCCAATCATGTTGATTAATGGTAGTAGATGGGTAAAGGTGGGAAAACAGGTCGTCATAATCACTTTACAAGTTTTCAACTTAAAAATTTGTAATGTGTTTCCCATTCTCTAATTTTTGCTAAGGGGTTGTGAAGGTGGGAATTGCTTTAGACATAGGTAGTGGGATCTCAGTTACATTTTGAAAATTTGAAAATTTGAAAACTATAATGAGAGATCTACTTCCTACTGGGTTGTGGTGAAGGGTGGGAAGTGGAGTCTACATTTTACTTTGAAAATTTGCGAGTTACAAATTATAATGTGAGTTATAGTTCTTGATAGGATTTGATGAAGAATAGAAAGCAGGGTTTAGATTATAGTTTTCAACTTTTCAAAGTTTTAAATTGTAATTTGAGTTTCATTTAGTTTTAGGTATTAGGTAATCATGAAAGTGAAGGTTTGGGTACACTTTGTAATTTTTAACAGTTTCAAAATGCATAAAAATCACCAATTTCCACTTGGGTCTTAGAAAAGGTATTTAGGCCATTTTAAAATCTTTTCACAAAAAAATCATGGGTCTCTCTTAAGGTACAATGTTTTCTAATATTTTTTGAATAAACATATCAACATTTGTGGTGACCTTTGAGTGTTGATTGCGTGCGAATAAATTTATTCCTAGTAGCCTTCTAGTTCATTAGGCATGGAGTAATCTAAAGTTGAACATATTCTACTTGGAGAATAAATAGAACTAGGAATTTCTTAAACCAAAAAAAAAATAGGGATAAAAAAAGAAATAAACTAAGGGAACAAAAAATCCTAAAGAGATGCAGAGTGTGTGAAAGCACTTATTTGAGAGAAAATAACTAATCCTAATATAAACAAATTTTTGGAAAGAATTTCAGCCTCAGAACATGATTTGAGGTATATCCCATTAATTAAGATGGGTAGATCCAATCTATCAAACTTGGATACCTAGAATGCATTGGCTCATTTGCATTGAGTTATGATGTCTAGACCACTCCATATTACATGAAACTTTGTATGCTTACCTAGCTTGGCCCTTTCAACATCCCATTTGAGAACCATGCCTCCTTCATTTAATATTATTTTATATGATTTTTTGTCAAAAGTCCTCTTCAATTGAGCCTAACTTGCTTCCAAAACCTAGATTTACTAGTCCTCAAGTTCTTCCAGCTTCATGAGTTATACCAACTACATGATCATTGCATCATCCTCAATTAATTCCAATTTATGATTGAATTATAGAGATGGAAACTTTATTGACAATGGAAGTCTAGCTTCCATTCCATAAACCAACATGAATTGATAATTTTTAATGGTTCTTTTGTGAGTGATCCTATCAGCCCAAAGTGTTAATTTTAACTTAGTGTGCTAGGTCCTTTGTTTATCCTCCATTATCTTTTTAATAATCCTTATGGTATTTTTGTTGGTGGATTATGCCAAGCCATTACCCTACAGGTAATAATTGGATAAGGTTTTCAAGTATACATTATGTCTCACTACCTATTCACTCACCTAAGTACCCACAAAATATTTGGCATTTTTTGAGATAATGGTGTAAGGAAAATCAAATCTAGTGACAAGGCTATCCATGAATTCAAAAATAAACACTTCTATTATCATCTTTTAATTCTATTGATTTGGTATATTTGGTAAAATAATTAGTCACTGTAAGGGCCCACTTGTGATCTATACTTGTGATCTAGAGGTCATATTTGTAATGATATAAAATGGTCCTAAAACCATTGGCATTGCATATATCTTGTTAAGAGATTTTTGATGGTATGTAAAAATCAAAAAATAGATCTAATTTAATCCCAGTATAATTGGTCAAAGTTTGGGTCAACAAGCAGTCAAATTTGGTCAAACTACAAAAATTGGTGATCATGGAATGTTTCAAATCTAGTTTCATGATGTATAAATCATCTCTTGATTTTTGACACATTTTGAATGGACCAAATCTGAGTCTGTATGTGAAAGTTATGACCAGTCAAAGTTATGGTCAAACTCGATAAAAATGATGATGTGACAATAAAGTGATGTGGCAATATGGCTCAACCCAATTATTTAATATATATAAAAATTACCTTAGTAAAAGGGGATAAACATATTCCATTGAACAATGGGAAATAATTATCATTCCATTTTAAATGAATAATTTAAAATCCCATTAAAATTATGTATGGATAATTATGAAATTTATTAAAATAGATTGTGGATAATCATCCAAATCAGAAAAAGTGGACCTGTAACAAGTATATAAAGGGGTTAGAGGTGAATTTCAATTCATTAAAAAGTTTCAAATCTCTCATCAAGATCTAGAGCTAGAGCTAGATCCAGAGCCAAAAGTTGAGAGCCAAGAGCCAGAGCTAAGAGCCGAGAGCTAAGAGCCAAGTGCTAGAGCTAGAGCTAGATTTGAGAGCCATATACTAAGTGTCTAGATTTGAGGTCAGTTGATGCCTTGAAGTGAAGCTTTTTAGACTATGTAATAGGATTTTTAGAGACTAGTTTACATGTATCACCATTTTCAAAACATCTAGAGTCATTTTCAGACTTCGAAGTGAACTGATGAAATGTTCTAGACTTTGAGACACTTTTGATAATATAATTATTTTCCTGATTTGAGCTCTTTAGATTAATTTTTTAAATTATTAAATTAAGAATTTTGGTAGATAACTTCAATAATGTGAGATTAATTTCATGACAAGAAGGTGGAAGGTCCATCCATGGGTTCCAGGACTTTTTGAAGGGCTATTATTGAGTTGTATGCAATCATAAAGGGTCCATTTGACAATTGTAAGATTTTGGCCATGTACTTTCAATTCATGGAAATCGATTGGTTCATGTTCTAAATGGAACTAGAGATGTATCCTGAGTAGTGGGTGAACTCCATTATCAAATTGGTTGTCACAAGTTGAATTTTATGTTTTCTTTTCTATATTTGATTAGTTAATTAATCATTTTAAATGCAAAAGTTAATTATAATGACAATTAACAGAGATTTTAAAATAATTCAGGTTTTGAGATAAACATGTTTTGAAAGGTTAAATGCTATTGTAATTCATTTGAGTATTTTAGGAAAATGAATGCTTGACAAAAAGAATCCATTGTTAAACATTTTGGCACATATTTAGTGCTAGTTAATGGATCAAGTTTGGTATTAGAGCAATTATTGTGTTGGGATATCATTTGTTTGTGTGGATTTGATATTAATTGTGTTTAGTTTCATTTTTCATAGTATTTTACACTTTTTAGACTTGTTGATATTCTATTTGTAGTGTGTAGTTTGTGGGATTAGGTTATTTATAGGAAACAAGAAGCCATGGGTAAAGCCTTAAAAAGAGAAAGGCTTTATGAGCTTCTATCAGTTAACTAGCAGATCTAGAAAGAGAATGATTTCTTGAGAGCTTGGTTGTACTCCTTGGATGAGGAGATTGCTTGCTTGAAATATGATCTACAAGACAAGGATGAGCTCTAGGCATAGATGCAAAGTGTAGAAAGACACAGTCCTTCCACTATCGATGTAGGTACTATGACAAATGATTGCATTGTAAGTTTTTCATCATGTAGTACTATTGTCCCTTTAGTTTTATATGTTTTAGATGTTGCCTTTGATAGTTTAAAAAAATGAACTAAGGTTATTGGATCTAAACTATTATTTAAAATGGGATTTGATGGAAGGGGTCTTGGTAAGAATGGCCAAGGTATTGCTAACCCAATAGAGGTATAATGCAGATATCATTATGTAGGGTTGGGTTATGATAGTGAGAAAGTGGATGTTGGAGTGAGTTCATCCATTTCTAAAAGAGGACAAGCTTCTCACAACCAAGATTCAAGGCCACTAGCAAAGAAAAATTATTCCCTGTGAAGGAATGATGAGTAGTGTAAGAAATTAGTTAAAAGAGGTATTGAGATTATACCTCCTCATTTTGACACTAGAAAAATCACTAATAATAATGTGAATTCTAATACTTCTGATTCACTTCTACCATTAAAGAAATTTGGTTTTGATATTCAGAAGATGTTGCATTCTTTTTCTTGTACATTTTGTGAATTGAATAACCATTATGCCACATATTATTGGAAAAGACAAGCTTTACTAGAGTAACTTGAAGGTGATAAAGACCATTCTCATATTGGCAATGTGAGAAATGGCAAATGGGTGACCTCACCTAAGAAGAGGGATGTTTTCACTCATTATCATGTGAGTGGACATTAGGTTGAAAAATGTTACTAACTTCAACCATCCCACCATCCTAATAATGGTAAGAAGAAGATGGTTTATAAACCTATTGCTAAGGTAATTACTAAAGTTGTTTTTCAATCAACCCATGTAGCTACCAATAATTCCACTAAGAAAATTAAACACCCTAAAAAGGAGAATTTGATAAACAGGGTTAGTAAATAATTTATTAATTTCATGATATCATAATTAGTGGATTAATAATGCATTTATATTGCAAATCAATTTTGGGATCCCTGTTTTATGTTGACAAAGGACATTTACCCATGTTTTGATATATGCATTTTTGAAGCTACTAAAGTGGGAACACTTTAAGATAAGTTCATCATGTAAATTTTTTAATTCTCACACTTATGTTTTGAAAATATATATTCTTGGAATTTTGAGTGTTAGCTTTATGAGTTTCTTATTAATTTTTTAAGGAATTTAACTCATTGATCACCTTGGAGATTGATAGTAGTATATAGGTTGTTGGGTAGGATTCAATTTTCCTATAATACTTGTTATATAAAAATTGTTATTTTGGGACGCATCTATTTTTGGCATGGATTGCACCTGAGGGTAGGACGCCTAACCCCCTCCCTTCCACATGCAACAATGGAAACTCCCCTCTTACCTGTGGGACCAACGAAGCTGGAGAGGAGAGTCTCTAGGTAAGGGCTAGCTCCCTCTGATGTATCATTTAGGCCCTAGTTTCTCCTACTACTAAAAAATAAAATTTAAAAAGAGGGGGATGAAAAGGGAGAAGGAGATGCTGAAAACAAAGCCTAAGCCTAATAAAAAAAAAGGAAATACACCAGAAAAAAGGTGACCCACTCAGGCCCAAACATACACTTTTCACTAAAATAAGTGCTTATACACTTCATCCGTCATGAGAGAACCTTTTGCATCAGTGGGTCAGAGGTCCATGGAGATACAAGGAGGGAATAACTACTAGAGGCATTCTGAGATGCACTGTAGTAGCCTATCCACTTCACCTATACTCCTCTAGGGACACTTCTGACAGATCTATAAAAGGAAAACTCAAAAATGCACCAGATGTGCTGAAATCATTCTACAAAAGCATTAAGAAAATGACTTAATATAGAATCAAGGCATAGACACATAGTATAAATGCAAATCTTAGAATGGAGGTAAAAATGTTGTATTTCAATTCAAGGTAAAATTTAGCAGCTCTGCCTTACAAGCCTAAGAGATTTTTAGGTAGGGTTTGCCTTAAGGTTGAGAGTGGATCCTTTCTCAAATGAAAAGATTAGAATATATAGAAAAGAGGATGAGAAACTTGGCATTTTTTGGGAAGGATCTTGGTGCTCATTTTTTGTCAGTGGCCCATGTGCATTCTGAATCTTGGGAAGAGGAAACCACTGTTACCAATGTCATTCTTCTGGAAGAGGCCTGCTAGAACCATGCTGCACAATCACCCAAATTGACTTTGGCATTCAAACATTAATGTCAGGACATGGCCGTGCCTCTTTTCTACCAACAGACTGTGGTTTGTCTTCTTCCAATGCCAATTTGGAGAAAAATAGGTTGCACCACTCAATAACTCTCCATCTCTTCACCACTTAGACACTTTGTCTTTTTCTACCTTTTGTCTTCTTCCTACTCTTTCAGCCCTTAGGGGAAATCTTCTGGTGGGTCGCTGCATTCCTTAGGCTTTTCCATGCTTGATGCTCAAACAATTTAAAAATAAATGACTAATTTATTTGCTTAAATTTGATAGCTTTCAAGACGTCACCATCCTCGGCAAAAGCCATCGGGCCTTTCCTGTGGCCTTTTTTGAGCTTTGAGCTTCTCCTTTTTTGTTATCTTTTTTATTGGGCTCCTTCGATTTGAACTGGTGGCCTCCTTGAACTAATCCGTTAAACCAAAATTGGTTCAATAAAATCAATTTAATGGTTCAACCATAAGGCGTTGAACTGAGCGATGAAATCTTGCATTGAACTAAAGGCCATTGAACCACTGAACCAAACCAAAGCATTGAACCTAAGCCTTTGAACTGGCACATTGAACCAATTGATGATCTTTGCCAATGAACCTTAAAATAATTGAACCAAGCACTTGTAGAGTCCGTAGAACTCCTGGACTTGCGCAAAATCAAAAATAAATTGGCCTCAAACAGCAGTGGGAGAAGGGGACTAATTTTTTTCCCTATTGGGTAAAAATGGTCAACAGATTGGTGCCTCTTAGGGGAAGCATGCCTACCATGCTTAGAACCTAGTTGCCTTAAAAATCCATTGGGTGCAAATTCAGATTGTAACTTTAAAATAGCAATAGCTTCTGATAAATTACAAAATCAAACATGAAGCTTTTTACCCCACATGCAAAGGGAAACACACAAGGCTAAAAACACTACCTATGTAACTACACTTAGGGAAAGCAGGAAAGAAACTAAAAGAAAACTATTATGTACAACTAACCAGGAATAATTGCCTCCCTCCTAGATTGAAGGGCAAATTTCTTAAGTCCCCTTCCTGGTAAGAAGACTTATGGTGCCAGGTAAGTAGCTAAATGAAAAGGAGATTTGGTGACTTGCTCCTCTTGCCTGTCACCTAGATTGGATGGAATCTGAGTGGATCAAATTTAAACATGCTTTCAACATATATATATACTCTGCTTGTCCTTGGAAGCTTGTTGAATGCTGGTCCTTCATATTGGTGCTCTTCACCAAGAAATCAGTGGCTACTAGCTCATCACCATTACCCCTTTGACATGTACATTCCCTCTGCAATGCATCATGGTCTGACCCATTTCCTTCTGCTTCATTGAAGACTCTGTTAGACTCATCCTCTGCTCCCTCTTGGCCTTCTTAAAGAAGGGTGACTATGGTGATGTTTGAAATGGACTCATAAAATGATTGCTCATCCCACAGAACATCACCTCTTTGTTTAAAGCTTTCTTCTTCAAGGCCTTCCTCTAGGAAGATAGACCTCTCCTTTTCCTCCTCCAACTCAGGATTTTCAACATAGTCATCCTCCTCATCGAAGTAATAAGGAAGTTCATCGAACAAGGGTGAAGAGAGCTCACTATGCTTTTGTTCCTCTTCGTATTGCTGGAACATCTGCATGTATGCATGACCTGAGTCTTCTCCATTGCTGATGATGCCTTCACAAAAAGCCTCAATGATGATTTATTTTTCATTGTCACTCATGACAGCCCCTTGGAAAAATGCAGATTGGATCTTCTGTTCCTCACCCGCCTCTTGCAAAATAGGTTCCTCTTTGAGAAGGGGTGAAATGGGAAAACCGTGTGGAAGAGGAGGCAATGCTTGAGCTAAAATCAAATGATTCTCCTCCTTCCACTTGGTCAGCACTTCATCTATATCAAGTGTGACCTAATATTTCTCTTGGAAATGTGTAAGTGGGGTGTGTTCAGACATGGAATGTGTCATTGGGTCTGAATCATCCATCACACACTAGCTGAGGAATCTCTCTTTAGATTCCAACTCTGCGATTCTCCTGGCTAGATCTTCTTGGAAGAGCCTTTCTTGGAGATCATAGGAATCATGGGCAGGAGTAGTTTTATCTTCCTCAAGGTCTTGAGCAAAACCTTGCTTCTCTTCTTTCCTATCCCATGATTCCATCATTTCCTTCCAAGTTAGGAGTGTATCATTAGGGTGAAAGATCTCAGAATTGGAAGTTTCCCTTTTGGTTGAAGGGTGACTAGGAGGGCTGCTTGGGGAGATGCCATAAAAAAGCTGAGCTTGATCAAAATTATAGGAAGGACAACAAGGTCCATGATTTTGTGTAGAGGGATTATACATACAAAGGTGATTTATTAATGGCACCAAGCTGCTTAACTAGCTGATTCAACTCAGAGTTTCCATTGGTGTTGATCAAAAGCCTCTAAAGGCTGGTAGATTAAAGAACTCACCAAAAATTCTTCAACTCTTTAGACATAATTTGTCCTAGTTGGTCCCACTAGGTGTGCCAAAAACTGTTGACGTAGTGGATTAGACCCAAGGGTAGGATGCCTAGCTCTTGCCCTTCCACATGCAACAATGGAAACTTCCCTCTCACCTGTGGGACCGGTGAAGCTGGAGGGGAGAGTCTCTAGGTAAGGGCTAGCTCCCTCTGATGTATCATTTAGGCCCTAGTTTCTCCTACTACTAAAAAATAAAATGTAAAAAGGGGGGATGAAAAGGGAGAAGGAGATGTTGAAAACAAAGCCTAAGCCTAAAAAAAAAAGAAAAGGTGATACACCAAAAAAAAGGTGACCCACTCAGGCCCAAACATACACTTTTCACCAAAAGAAGCACCTATACACTTCATCCGTCATGAGATAACCTTCTGCATCAGTGGGTTAGAGGCCCATGGAGATACAAGGAGGGAATAACTACTAGAGGCATTCTGAGATGCACTACAGTAGCCTATCCACTTCACCTATACTCCTCTAGGGACACTTTTGACAGACCTGTAAAAGGAAAACTCAAAAATGCACTAGACATGCCTAGTGCATTTTTGAGTTTGCCTTAAGGCTGAGAGTGGATCCTTTCTCAAATGAAAAGATTACAATATATAGAAAAGAGGATGAGAAACTTGGCATTTTTTGGCAAGGATCTTGGTGTTCATTTTCTATCAGTGGCCCATGTGCATTCTAAATCTTGGGAAGAGGAAACCACTGTTATCGATGTCATTCTTCTGGAAGAGGCCTGATAGAACCATGCTACACAGTCATCCAAATTGACTTTGGCATTCAAACATTAATGTCAAGACATGGCCGCACCTCTTTTTTTGCCAACAGACTATGGTTTTTCTTCTTTCAATGCCAATTTTAAGAAAAATAGGTCACACAGCTCAATAACTCTCCATCTCTTTACCACTTGGACGCTTTGTCTTTTTATGCCTTTTGTCTTCTTCCTACTCTTTTAGCCCTTAGGGGTGATCTTCTGGTGGGTTGCTACGTTCCTTGGGGTTTTTCATGCTTGATGCTCAAATAGTTAAAAAAAAAAGCTAATTCATTTGCTTAAATTTGATAGCTGTCGAGATGTCACCATCCTTGGCAAAAGTTATCGGGTCTTTCCTATAGCCTTTTTTGAGCTTTAAGCTTCTCCTTTTCTATTGTCTTTTTTGTTGGGCTCGTTCACTTTGAAATGGTAGCCTCCTTGAACCAAGCCATTGAACTAAAATTGGTTCAATAGTTCAATCAGTTTAACAGTTCAACCACAAGGCGTTGAACTGAGCGATGAACTCTTGCATTGAACCAAAGGCCGTTGAACCACTGAACTAAACCAAAGTGTTGAACCTAAGCCATTGAAATAGCACATTGAACCAACCGATGATCTTTGCTGATGAACCTTGAACTGATTGAACCAAGTGCCTATAGATTCTGCAGAACTCCTGGACTTGTGCAAAATCAAAAATAAATTAGCCTCAAACAACAGGGGGAGAAGGGGACCGATTTTTTACCCTATTGGGCAAAAATGGTCAACATCTATATGCATTTATAAGACCATATTGGGTAATGTTTATAATTCTAAACACTATACACTACTTGTTGTTTCTATAGTTTTTTAGCATATTAAGACCCATGTATAGGTAGTGTATTGCAACATGGTCACAAAAATTTATGTATTTTGTTTACATTAACAAAAAATTTCTATAATTGCATTGGTGATTGTTATAGTGTCTGGCAGTTCACCACTTGCAGGATGTGACAGTGGGTAGATAATTGATAGATGTTGTGATCTTTATTGGTAGTTGTAAGATTTAGTAAAAATCATGCCTTAGGCCTTTAAAAATTTAGTTATGAATCATATTTTCAATTTTTATCTCTATGTTATGATATGGGTCTTGTACTTTGATATGTTGTAGAGAATCATTAGCAGAAGAGGATGTTGATGGATGTGTTATTACCCACACATATTTTTGTGTAGAAGCCCTTGGATGGCTGTGTAGTAGAATAAGACATGGATGCACATATAAGATATTATATCTATGTAGAGGTTTATTGAGGCCATGTAGTAGAGGAGATTTAGTATCTCAGTAGAAGAATTTTTTAGCCATACAATAGAGAATATCACTAGGCTTATCTGTGTAGAGGCTCTTATGAAGCCATACAACAGAGGAAGTCATTACACACTAGTTCTATGTAGAGTCTATTGAAGGTTGTATAGTAGTAGAGGGATTGTATAATATGTGATCAGTTAGTTGTTTTCAAACATTGTAGATGTATTTGTGAAACCTGAGTAGACCGATAAGACTTGTCAAAGTATCTTTAGAACCAATTGGAATTTCAAAGGATCAAGTTGGGTACCAACTTTTGGTAGACTAAAAGACTTATTATTAGGGAGGTGTAATCTAGAGGTCATATTTGGAATGATCTAAAATGGTCTTGAAACCACTGGCATTGCATAGATCTTGTCAAGAGATTTTTGTTGGTATGCAAAACTTGAGAAACAAAGCTCATTTGCTTCCAGTACAGTTGGTCAAAGTTTGGGTCAACAAGTGGTCAAAGATGGTCAAATTAAAAAATTTACTATCATGGAGTGTTTTCAATCTAATTCCATGATGTAGAGCTCATCTCAATATTTTTGATGCATTTTTAATGGACCAAATTTGAGTTTGTATGCAAAAATTATGACCAGTCAAAGTTATGGTCAAACTCAGTAAAAATGATGATGTGGAAAAAAAGTGACATGGTAATATGGCTCAACCCAAGTCTTTAATATTTGTAAATCCCACCTTAGTAAAAGGGGATAAACATATTTTATCGAACATTGGGGAATAATTATCACCCCATTTTAAATGGATAATTTAAAATCCCATTAAAATTAGGTATGGATAATTATGAAATTTATTAAAATAGATTATGGATAATCGTCCCAATAAGAAAAAGTGGACCCACAAAAATTATATAAAGGGGTTATAGGTGCATTTGAATTCATTCAAAAGTTTCAAATATCTCATCAAGATCTAGAGCCAGAGCTAGAACTAAAAGCTGACAGTTGAGAGCCAGAGTCAGAGCCGAGAGCCAAGGGCTAGAGCTAGATTTGAGAGCCATATACTGAGTGTATAGATTTGAGGTCATTTGATTCCTCAAAGTGAAGCTTTGAATATTATGTAATACACTTTTATAGACTAGTTTACATGTATCACCATTTTCAAAGTAGCTGGAGTTATTTTCAGACTTCAGAGTGAACTAATGAAATGTTCTAGACTCTGAGATGCTTCTGGTGATATAATTATTTTCCTTATTTGAGTTAATTAGAGTAATTAATAAAGTATAAAAGTAATAATTTTGGTAGAGAACTTCAATAATGTAGGATTGATTTCATGACAAGAAGGTGGAAGGTCCATCTATGGGTTTTGGGACTTTTAAAAGGGATGTTGCCGAGTTGTATGCAATCATAGAGTGTCCATTTGACAATTGTAAGATTTTGGCCATGTACTTTCAATTAATGGAAATTGATCAATTCATGTTATAAATGGACTTAGAGATGTAGCTTGAATAGCGGGTGAAATTCATTATCAAATTGGTTATCATGAGTTGACTTTTGTGTTTTTTTCCTCATTTGATTAGTTAATTAATAATTTTGAATACAAAAGTTAATCATAACAGAAATTAATAGAGTTTTTAAAATACTTCAAGTTTTGATATAAATTTTTTTTTAATGGTTAAAAATTATTGTAATTCCTTTGAATATTTTAGGAAAATGAATGTTTGACAAAAATAATCCATTGGTAAAAAATTTGGCACATATTTATTTCCAGTTTACAGATCAACTTGATGGTGGATTAATCATGTCAATGAAATCTAGTATCCACTAAGAAAATGGATGGTCATATTGGTTTGGTTGGATATGGAGAGATGTTAATATTTTTTTTATTATATATTAGTCATATTTCTCACAATTTAACACCCATTTATGTGTAATATTTGAATAAGTCAGGCTAATAGTAATCTACCCTCATTATTTTGATGATAGTAGTCCTTGAATAGAAATGGCCACATAATGAACCATTACAAAAATCCTCAATCACCTTGGGGATTTGATCATACTCGATACACCTCAACATCACTCCATTAATATATTTCCTAAACAAAATTCCATGAATAAGATCACAAGGAATAGATTGGAGTCTAAAGTACCTTTTCTTGGACTACTAGAGTTGATGTAGGTATTCACCAGTTTGCAGTAAAGTAGTCATATTGTTGATCCATCTATTGATAAGATGATGGTTGGTTAGTTAGAATTCTTTTTGCATGTATACTACATTAGATACTACAACATCAATATTAATATTAGAAGTAATATGCTCACATAAGCCCTTTCCTCTTATGAGATTATTTATTTTAATGATTATGTCATATTCCATGAATTTCATGATCCAACCCAGTGTATTTTCATTTATGTCTAGGATCAATATGAACTCCTTGATGCTCTAGTGAATAACCATTAGATGAATTCTTGAACTTAGCAGCTTTTCCACTTTTCTTTGAATGAGAGGCTCTAGGATAGGATTCACTACTCTTTATATCTATCTAAATGCATTATGGTCTAGTTTTAGAGGAATTATATGAATGATGACCTTAAGTTCATAAACCTTCAAGTCTTCATATGTCTAAGTAATCACATATTTATATCGAGTGATTAAATCCTTCACTCATTGTCTTTATTTTTGAGTACAACTAAGGCTAATGTTAACATAGTGTGTGTTATGCTCATCTCCTAAATTCTCCCTTTTGAATTCAGATTCATTAACTTTAGGTTGTTTTAGCTACTGATCTTTAGGATATATATCAAATGGTATTTATAAGGAGACCAACCCAGTTGGGATATGATTCTCTTTGAGATGGATGATACCTTCCTTATCTGACACTTCTTGGAAGAGACGGATAACTTATTCATATCAATGATTTGGGACTCAAAATACTTTGAATTGGTTAGCAAATGAATGATTTTTGGATCATCATCAAAGACTTGAAAATTTTGTACATTATCAAGAATAGAAGGATAAGGTACTAGATCGATAGAGAATCTCTTTACATTAGATTATTGAAGAGGATCCAAATTAGTTACAGTCACAACTAGTGAGTTTATAGCTTGATTTTGCTCTCTAGGGACTATTGTTGAAAGATTCAAATATCTCAATCAAATCCCATGATATAGGTTTATACATTTTAAAATAAGACATGTATTGGTATTTGTTTCTAACCTAATTGACTAGTATCGCTAAGTCACCAAATACTTGCAACTCTTTTACATTATTCTTGAGTGCAATTTGAAATACTAAAACTAAAGCTTCATATTTAGACCTATTATTAGTGCAAGTTAACTATAACCTGTGTGCTACCAATAAATTCTTCCTTTTTGGATCAATAAATTTAATTCTTATGCTTGATCCTTGTTTGGATCTAGTGCCATCAAAGTGTAGAGAGCATAGCTGATTGGAAACTTTTTATTCTCACTCTTGTATTTAATTTTGCATAGTAAAAGTATAAATTCCAAGTCTAGGAGAGTCATAATTTACCTCCTCATTCTTCAAATTATACTCTATGATAGGATATTGTATCTTTGGTTTCCTATCGATCCATATTTGATTTATAATGCCTCTTTATGGTAGGTAGATGTGAGAGAAGTCTATAGAGAGATATCCATTGAGCATTTTAGACTAGTCCATACTCAACAATAGTCCATAGCCTTTAATTATATATACTAAAAACATGTCAATAGTCATTTGGACTCATGGTTTAGATGCTACTTGAATATGCATATTAGTCAATTATCTAATCATTGGTACATCCATTTTATCCAAGTGTGAAATTTTTCTTTTTGAAGGGCTTGGAGTTAGACCAAGCTTTTGACATATGGAAGTAGGCATAATAGTTGTTGAGGATCCATAATCAATTAAATAATTATGAATATTGTTACCAAATTCCCTGATAGTCAAAAAAAAGGGTGAAATTTTTGGATTGCTTTTATAGATGGCATTGGTGTCAACAACCTTTGCTTTATCTATAGATGCTTTTATCATTTAAACATGAGTATTACCTATGATATACTTCCATAGTAGCTCCTTTTTTTTAATGATCTAATTCAATTCATGAAGAGTAATATTTACTTTGATTTTCTTCATGTCTTCAATGATGTATCCTCCTTTGCTCTGTTCTTCCTTATTCTGAGGCTAATCATTCCCTTTTGGGGGAGGTGGATTGTTGTCAGCTTTTGGATTGGGTGGAATGGTTGTGATATTTGGAGGAATATAAGTTTTGAAGGGCTACCTATTCCTTATATTATAACCACATTTTTGGAATTACTAAAAAATGTGAATCTCATTAGTGTTATCCTATGGTACATTATCATCTTCACTTGGGAAGGGAAACTCATGAATATAAAATAACATGGCAGTGATTGAAGATTTAGGGTCTTAATGGGATTCTAGTGGATTATGCATCTAATCCTGCCTTACTACTTCTCTTTGAAAGATTTCAAATGATGCACAAAATTCAACACAATCAAGCTCACCATGCTTGGAAGTATTATGGATTCTACACCAAATAGGTGAAGTTGTCTCTATGATGTTGATCTCTGGGAGCTTGATAAGCTACTATATTTTGTTTATAGGCCTATTTAATGTTATTTTGTACCTTGAGAACCTTAAATTTGGGTTACCACTTGGGCCATTAGCATTTCCCATCTTCTTTGCATGTTGAGGAAGTCATAAGTTAGATTTTGAACCATCTTTTGAATAGCATATATCTCCACCTTTTTAGAGTTAGTGCCCTATATAATAGCAATAGAAGATGTAGCCAATTGTTGATTATATTGATAACCATTACCTTATGCATGGTTGTTCAAGAAATTATAATTATGCTATATTATTTGTGTTAGAGGAGACACCATGTATAACTAGTTCTAATTAAATGCAAGAATATTCTACTTCACATGTGGTACTAGATTTAATGTTGGAAAGCCATTATTGAGATTAGGTATGCCAAGCATGTAGGGATTGAGAAATTTATCAATGTTGATGGCTTCTTCATATGCCAATGCCAAGTTGGTGTTAGTAGTTGCTCTTCTTATGAACACCATAGTAATTAGATCTAGAGTATTTTTGTATATCTCCAATGCTAATAATTCTTCTAGTTTATACATTTGGGATTAACCATGTATATATATTTTGAAATATTTCATTAAAATCATGGATTAGATTGTTAGGATCCCTCCTTATACTAGTGAAGTGATGATATATCAAATTGGGGATGGTGACCTATACAACTTATGCAATAAAAGCCACTTGACATGCATTCCAAGAAGTGATGGGATTTTTTTATTAGATTTAGATACCAATCATAAGCAACATCCATTAGCATAAAAGGGAACAACCTATATGCAACATATTAATTGATGACATTCATTAATCTTAAAGTATCTTTGAAATATTTGATGTATTTTTTTTGCTAAAAATTTATTTATTTCAAGTCTAAATAAAAATAGAGAAGAAGGATAGGGATAAGTGATTAGAATGAACTTGGCTTTGTTTGCGCACTATATCTAGATGCTATGAGAACTCCTCTTTAGCTAGGGAGGACTATTGATAAGTAAGAAAGAACTACCACAAAATGTCTGTTAGTAGATATATGAGTGGGCTATCAAGCTACATGATTGTTCTAGGAAGTGTCAAACTTACTTAGAGATGATAGTCCACTTTTGAGAGACAAAAGAGTAATAAATAACCAAGAGAGAGTAAAAGAGAGATAATGTTACCATTATTCACAACCTGAGTGTAGAAAAAATTAACAAAGTGTAGGTGGTATATTTAGTTTGTATTTGGGAGCTGTTTGGGTAGGTCTTAGAAGGGTTATTAGAAGCCCATAGTTGTTGACATCTGTTAGGCTACTAAGGTTGGTAGGGAAATGTGACTGATATTAGTTATGCTATTGAGGTCAGTGAGGAAGGTGACTGATATTGATTAATTGACTGATGTCGGTAGGGGTAATAATTACCTAAGAGCTTGTAGAAGGATTTTATAGGTCTGGGAAATGGTTTTGCTCAAGTTTGGAAGGTTGGGGGAGAGTTTTGATAGAAAGAATATTGTTTGGGTAGATTTGGTCAGAGGTTTAGTGTGTTGGAACAAGGGGAAACATGTGGGGAAGATTTGTAACTCCATAGGGGTTCAATCAAGAATGTGTAAAGAATCAAATAGTAGATGTAAAGTGATTATAAAGTAACTACTTAAAGGCTTATAAAATAAGTGATGTACTTAGCTATAAAGGTGACTGGATGATAAGTGCTTAATGGATGGTTCTTATTAGGCTTGTGAAACTGATGCCTTGAATAGAGAAAACAATTGGGTGATGCTAGTTCTCAAGAGCTTGGTTTCGGATTTGGATTGACTTATGCAAGATAACAGTAAGCCAAAATGTCAAAATTTGAATGCCAAAAGATTGTACATAAATAAGAATGAGTTTTCTTGATTTTTGTTGACTTGAACATTAGTTTAGAGTTTGGCTTATATAACTGACATCGGTGATCCCACCGATATTGACCATGTGTTGATCGATGTCAGCAACATGAGAATATGTAAAAGTACTATTTTAAACCTATTTTCTATTATTTATCATTCCAAGTGTGGTATCCATTAAAAATGGTAGAAAAAGGAGGTTAAGAAGGACTTGGTTGGTTAGGAATCTCTTTTTTAGGTGGGAATAAGTCATGGGTAGTTAGGATAAGGGGACTAAGTCTTAAGGTGATTCATCATGTAATAATTAGTCTTAGGATGAGGTGGCCAAGTAATTTGGAAAAGGGGTTTTTTAATTAACTTAATTAAATATTTTAAATTAATTAAATGTGTGAGGGATAAAAGCATGAGTTAGGGAGGCTAATTATTATTTATTGAAAAAGGGGATCAAGGGGGGTCTTAACATAGGGAGTTACACACGTGTGTGATGTAATTTTGGTGTCTACATTTCCCCCTTTTTATATTTTAATTTACATTAACAAGTTGCAAGATAAAAATAAGAGTTAGATGCTCTAGGTATTAGATGAGGTATCCCCCCTCAAAATGAGAATTGACAGAGGAGAAACTAGAATTGGGTACCAGTTTGATAAGAATTTAATTGGGTGAGTGGAGGGTAATGTTGTATCACTAATTGTGCATATACTATGAAGATCTATAGTTGACAAATTCAAGAATAGGTAAGGTTGAGGAGGACTTAGATAGAAATAACTAAAGCATAACTTATAAGTGATAGCTGATAAGGTCAAAACAATCAAAGTTATAACTCTAATTGGTCCACGTGTCCTAGGTATCTGAGGTAGGAAGTGCCCTTGGGAACATAAAAGGTTTCAAGTGATAGGATGTGCTTGGTCACCATCCAAAACATTTAATATACATGCATGTGTCAAATAGCCAAATATAGCAAAATAACATAAGCGATCAAGAAAAGCAATGCAAGGTTCATGTCAAAGGGTTAATGAGTGAGGAGATATTCATGATCTCTAGTCAAAGTCATTGTGGGTGGAGATTTAAGTGATCTCTAAGGGTGGTTGTCATGGTTGGGGATATATACATGATCTCCAACTTTGTTACCCCATATTAGGGTTAGAGTTGAAAGGATTATGGGTGTTGGTGGAAACTCTAATGTAGTGGTACCAATGTTAGTAATGTCATCAATGCCAATAGTAAATAATGCCAAAGTCAATGGAATAAGACAATTTACTAACATTAGTGGGAAACATTATTGACATCGACATATTAGGTTAAGTATGTTAACATTGGTGGGTGACCAAACCTGACAAAAAAGGGTTTAGCGGCTCACTAGAACTCATTTACAATATTTTATTAGAGAGAAAAAGAACTTTGAGTGTGAGTGAGATGACAGAGCTAGAAGGGGACCCAACGGGAGGTATACCACCATAAGATCTAGTTGTGTTAGCCTAGAGGAGATGGAAAGATGACATAAGCTCCCATATTATTTGAATTTATATTTGAGTTAGTTAGTTTGCCTAAATTTAAAGTTTGGGAAAAAGAAGGTGTTAAAGGGGTAGTAAATGGGGTGGGTGGGTTTAATGTAATTTGGGAGGGATTTGGGGGTAGGTTATTAGGTTAAAATTTAATTGAGAGATAGGTCATTTGTCCCTAGGGCTGAACTAGTCATTGACATCAGTGAGGTCCACCGATGTTAGCTGACATGGTAACGATATCGATAAGTTTCTACTAATGTTAGTCAACACCAAGCATTGATGTTGGCATACAAAACTAACATCAATGACTATGAAGAACCCAAAAATAGGAGAAAAGGTTAATTTGGATCCCTAATTAAAGTAGTTAACTAGCCTAATGGCTAAGCTAGCCTTGGAAGAACCTATGTCGATTGAGTGCTACCTATATAGCCCGATTGAGGGCCTCAAACCAATGTAGTTCTCCCAGAGCCTAGGAAAAAAAAACTAAGGTATGGTTAAAAGTGTGCTATGTAAAATGGGTAAAAAAGGTAGTTTGAGATAGGTTATGAGACATAAGGCTTAAAATATAGGTCATAGGGTCAAAGGTTAGGGATATAAGTTGTGAGGCCTAGAATTATGATAATCAATTGGGCTTAGGGTGGAGAGAGAGGTAGTGAAGCCTAGAGTAGAGAGGGGAGAGTAGGTTAGATAGTTAGGTGGGTATATGGCCAAGTTAACCTCAGAAGACCCCATGTTGACTGAGTGCTACCTACATAGCCCAATTAAGGGCCTCAGACCAATGTAGTTCTCCCAAAGAGAAGGGAAAAAGGTGGTGATGGGTTATATTAGAAAGTATGTGACATGAGTTGTGTGTATATGGATGCAGGTGAGGTTGGAGTTGATGTTATGGGATCACCTACCAATGCTACTAATGTGGATGAGGAGGGATGTCACTCTAGATTAGTGGGAGCATATGGAATTGATAGGTTTATGGGGAGTGAGATGATATTATAGATTCACATGAGATGTGAGTTTGATGATAGCATTGATCGAGAGGTGGGATCACACCACCAACACCTTCCATCTGCTGACTAAAGATTTGATAGTGACCTAAGAGGATGTATATAAGATTTTACGATTGTCACTCTAGGGTGAGGAGATCTTCTCATGTTTGAGAGAGGAGTATGATATTCACATGGTGGATTTATTTGGAGAACATGTTAGTGAGGCTACCTATAACTCAACAAGATTTACCTATGAGCCACTGTATATTGCTAATAAGGAGTAGCATTGGTTGAGCATATTGATGATGATAGGGATTATAGTGCATGCACTACTAAATGTAGATGGTGGGAGATTTCTTATTACATTGATAGGTATTTTAGAATAGATGGTTGAGTAATAGACTATATTTACATGGGGAATAGTGTTTCTAGCATAGTTATATAGAGAGTTGTGGGGGTTGAGAATATGATGGTGATATAGTTTGTGTCAAGAATTTACTCCATTATTGGGCATATGAGCATATCATGGTGACATGACCATTGGGTTTACCTACCATGATTTTAGCTAGTTTTAGGGTTGGTTTTAGATGCTGGAGAGATGATATGGCCCAGACATGAGTATACAAAATAGTGCAATATATTGATCATAATAGGTGCATGATAGAGGGATTGATCCTTGTAGATATTGTGTGGAGAATGTGCTTAACATACCCTATATTTATAGGATAGGTGGAGCAGTTGGTTGTCTTACAAAGCTCATTATGGGTCAGAAGGAGATGAGTTGGTGAGCTAGAGATGATACTCATCACATAGGTTAGGAGGAAGTTCAACCTACTACAGGATGTACCATGTACCTTACCTTGATATAGGAGGGATGATATAGAGGCACCCCTACCCTTGCCATAGGAGATAGATGAGATAGATATTAAGGAGCTACTAGTAGGGTCAGGTATAGTAGATCCAGGGTGCATAAAAACATATATGTCTTGATGGATAGGTTTGCATCCTATGGTTGAGGTCAGGAGGCCACCACTAGATTTATAGAGGTTGATGAGAAAGAGAGAGATGTAGCTATATAGACACATGGTCTAGTAGTACATGCCTAGAATGTAGTAGTGCAGGCTCAAGATGTGGTAGTGCAGACTCAAGATGTAGCTCAAGCACATGTATTAGTTTTATAGGGATAGGTGGTGGCATTATAGGCTAGGTTGGGTTATTATATGGCTAGATTACTACACTAATAGTAGAGAAGGATAGTTTGAGTGTAGTAGGTCAGGCTACTCCTCCTCCACCATAAGGACCAGTATAGGCTGGGCTTTCAATAGGTATGATGGGACCACCATAAACTATATCTCTAGTAAGGTATAATACTACCCTTGATGAGATTACTTATTATGAGAGGGCCATCAGGGAGTTCCCATAGATTCAGAGGTATTGTGAGTTTAGAGAGTAAGAGAGATCAGTGACACATGCCACATCTTATAGCTCACATAGACATAAACAGGTAGAGAGTGGTGATGACATTGCTTCTTTATGACCATGTGGAGAGCCTCAAGGACTCTTAAGTGATAGATTTTGTTATTATTATATATGTTATATGCGCACCGGCCTATGAGCCAAAGATGAGAGATGTATATTTTGAGAGAGAGATGATATTGTGATGATGTATTGATGTACATTTATGTTGAGTATATATATATATATGTATGTATGTATGTATATATATATATATGTATATATATATATGTATATATATATATATGTATATATATACATATATACATATATGTATCTATATATATACATATATATATATATATATATACATATATATATATATATACATATATATATATATATATATATATATATATGAGATGTATATTTATTGTGGTTTTGAGATGCATTTATTGTGATTTATATGATGATGTTGATGTAGATGATTATTTTAATTTTATGTTAATGTTGAGCATGTTAGTTGAGTTAGACTAGCATTTCCCATATGTGTGATGGTATATGCATATTTGATTTGTTAGCTTCATCTTAGCATTTTTACATATTTGTGATGGTGTATGCTTAAAATGCATAGGCTGGTTATGTTATTTTATGTTAGATTTTGTCCATATTTATGATGATGTATTCTTAAAATAAATGGAGTAGGCTTGATAGTGTTTGTATGAAGTTTATATATATATATATATATATATATATATATATATATATATATATATATATGAGATGTATATTTATTATGATTTTGAGATGCATTTATTGTGATTTATATGATGATGTTGATGTAGATGATTATTTTAATTTTATGTTAATGTTGAGCATGTTAGTTAAGTTAGAATAGCATTTCCCATATGTGTGAAGGTATATGCATAGTTGTTTTGTTAGCTTCATCTTAGCATTTTTCCATATTTGTGATGTTGTATGCTTAAAATGGATGGGATAGTTATGTTATTTTATTTTAGAAATTTTCCATATTTGTGATGGTGTATCCTTAAAATAAATGGAGTAGGCTTGATAGTGTTTATATGAAGTTTTCATCTTAGTAGAGAGATCAACATATGATCTGGATGAGAAAATAAAGAGGCAAAATGCTCATGTACTCGAAAATACCACAATCTTAACATAAATAGGCTCAAGAATATGAGCCTCTTTCATGTTTTGCATCATTGGACCATTTTTTTTGTTAGAGAAGCATCTTATTCACCTTGTGTTAAGTGAGTTCAAATTCCCTTGAAAGAGTATGAGGGAAAAAGGGTAAAATGAGTGAAAGCATTGGGGTAGCATAATATCTGAAGTGGGGATGATATACCCCTACTATGGGTGACTCAAGAGCTACTATAGGCAAGTCCATGACTTAAAGCTTTCTCTTTTTCTCTTTTTTTTGGGTGAGATGATCAATATGGGAATCTTATAATGGGATTTTGTATGTTTAGGTCATATGGAGCTGATCAATATGAGAAGCTTTTTTATTTGTATTTCACTTTGAGAACAAAGCTTGGCCTAGCCATCCTTCAAGGGAGTGGTCTAAGCATTTGTTTTTTATTTTAAATAGTTGTCCTTCAAGGGAGCAATCTATTGATAGTAGCAAAGAGAAGTTACATAGTTGTCCTTCAAGGGAGTAGTCTACATTGAGAATCATGACTTGAGAGATTATAACTTGTCTACATATCCCATTTTTTTTAGTTTTAGTCATGGATAATACTATAGAGGTTTAGGAGTTTTCCAATTTGAGGGCAAAATAATAGCACTTCATAAGTTAACTAAGTTTGTAGGAGTAAGGGTTAAGAGGAAAGGAGATGAATGTAATAATGGTGCTCAAGGGATGAGCTCAAGTTAAACACAAGGTGAAGCATCACTTGATTAAAAAAAGAATGGTCGTAGGTGTAAGGCATTTAAAGGCCTAGGTTTTGGATTTCCTTCAAGAGAAGATAAGTGATAAGTTATTGAGCCATACTTTTGAGTTATGATTTAGGGTCCAAGCCAATTAAGAGAAAATTTACCCCATTTGATTTTCTCTATGTTCATCACATGTTGATTTTATTTTAAGATGAGATCTCATATTGAAATCTCACTCTTTGAGGTTTTCTTTATAAGCGTGTTTGATACGCTCTTGATAGATTTGGAAGTGGTTGAGGGATATGAGATGGTGATCATCAAGAAACTTGAGTTTAGCCAAATGTTCTTGGAAAAATTCATAATTAGTAAGTATGTCTTTTAGAGAAATGCAAAGAGAAGGAATCTAAAACTCAAAAGGTAAAATAACCTCTATCTCATACACTAAGGAAAAAGGCATAGCTCCTGTAGGGGTTCAAACGATAGTGTGGTAATCCCATAAAGCAAAGGGAATGTGTATGTGCCCATCCTTGTCCATATTATTGGCTACCTTCATGAGAATTTTGGTCAATGTTTTGTTAAAGCTTTTGCTTGCCCATTCACTTATGGATAATATGATGATGAAAAGCTTAATTTGATTCCAAATTTATCACAAAGACTTTAGATAGTCTTGTTTTTGAAATATTTACCATTATCTATTATAATTTTATGGGGGACACCAAAATGATAGATGATATGATGGTTGATAAAGTCAACAATTTTGTTAGCCTTAGTAGAAAGAAGAGGAATAGCCTCAACCCACTTGGTGAAGTATTTAGTAGTAGTAATGATAGAATGATGATGGAGGGATGAATGAGGGTTAATCTCATTGATTAGATCCAAGCACCATTGGGAGAAGGGATAGAAGTCTCTAGAAACTGATAATGCATGACTCAGAATGTGAAGGAGGTTAGCGTGTTGTTGAAATTTGATGCAATGTCAAACAAAATAAACACAATCTTGATGGAGTGTTGGCCAATAATAGATGAGTCAAAGGATACACTTGGTAACTATGTGAGTATTGAAATGTCCACCAAAAATCCAATCATGGACTTCCTTAATAGAAAAGGGATTCTCAATACTAGTGAGGCATCTAAAGAGGAGACCATCAAAACCTCACTTGTAGATAAGTTCCCCTAGCATAGTGTAATGAGTGGCATGTTTTATGAAGGCACATCTCCCATTATTGGAGAGATCAGAAAGGGGTAATATAAAAGGAAAGATAATCCATGAGTTACTTGTACCATAAGTCATGTGGGTTGGTTGTTACATTTCTAATATAAAGGATGTTAGTTGGTACATAAGAGGGTAATGTTAAGCAATGCACAGTGACATATATTTTTGAGTAAGAGAATGAAGAGGGTATGTGTGAAGTAAGTGAAGCCATTGTGTTATCAAATTTTTTTGTAGATTGATGAATAGTTTGTAAGATATAAGAGTCAAATGATCCTAATAGTGTATCTACATGATGTTTATACCACTGTAGAATTTTGTTTTTGCATAGGTAGGAACCATTAACCTGGTTAACCACTAGTTGAGAATCACTAAAAATGGTTATGGATTTGACACCCAAGAAGAGAGTTGTTTGAAGTCTTAAGATCAAAGCCTTATATTTGGCCATATTGTTAGTACATTCAAAATATAGTTTAAATGATAAAGGCATAGGCTCACCATCTAGAGGAATAAGAATGAACCCCACACCTCCACCATATTGACATTTAGATTCATCAAAGAACATCATAATTTGATAGGAGATGTCATCAGTGGAGAAAATTGTGATGGATTCATTAGGGAATTTGAGGTTTGAAGGTTGGTTGTCAAGTAAAGGGGAAGTAGATAACTAGTTAACAATCATTTTCCCCTTAATAGACCTTTGTTGAATAAACTCAAAGTCAAATTTAGTAAGGATTATGAGCCATCAAGTTACACATTGCTCCCACTAGGCATGCCAAAAATATTTCATTAAAAATTTGTCTATTTCAAGTCTAAAGAGAAATAGAGAAGGATAGGGATAAGTGATTAGAATGAACTCAGATTGGTTTTTGTGCTATATCCAGATGTTGTGAAAACTCTTCTTTAGCAAGGGAGGACTACTTGTAAGTAAGAAATCACTACAACAAAATGTCTGTTAGTAGATACATGAGTGGGATACCAAGCTAAGAACTTATTCTAGGAAGTGCCAAACTTCCTTAGAGATGATAGTCCACTTTTGAGAGACAAAAGAGTAATAAATAACCAAGATAGAGGAAAAGAGAGAGTAAAAGAGATATAAAGTTAACATTATTCACAACCTAAGTGCAATAAAAATGAATAGAGTACAGGTGGTATATTTAGTTTGTATTTGGGAGTTATTTGGGTAGGTCTTAGAAGGGTTACTAGAAGTCCATAGTTGCCAATGTTAGGCTATCGAGGTCGATAGGGAAGTGTGATTGATATTGGTTATGCTACTGAGGTTAGTGAGGAAGGTGACTAATATCAGTTGAGTGATTGATGTGGGTAGGGGAAATAATTGCCTAGAAGCTTGTAGAAGGATTTTTTGGGTCTAGGAAATGGTTTTAGTTAGGTCTAGAAGGTTGGGGGAGAGTTGTGAGAGAGACAATATTGTTTGGGTGGATCTGGTTAGAGGTTTGGTGTGTTAGAACAAGGGGAAACAAGCAGGGAAGATTTATAACTCCTTCATGAGGGTTTGGTCAAGAATGTGTAAGCAAAAAATAGTAGATATAAAGTGATTTCAATGTAACTATTTAAATACATATAGAATAAGTGATATACTTAGCTACAAAGGTGACTGAATGATAAGTGTTGAATAGATGGCTCCTATCAAGCTTGCCAAACTGATGCCTTGAATATAGAAAATAAGTGGGTGCTGCTAGTTCTCAAGAGCTTGGTTCTTGATCTAAATTGACTTATTTAAGATAATAGTAAGCCAAGATGTTGAAAATTGAATGCTAAAATACTGTATGAAAATAAGAATGAGTTTTCTTGATTTCTATTGACCTAAACTTTAGTTTGGAGTTTGGATTATATAATTGACATTAACAATCCCATTGACATTGACCATCTGTTGATTGATGTTGGTGGCATGAGAATAGGTAAAAGTACTATTTTTAACCTATTTTTTATTATTTCTCATGTTAAGTGTGGTATCCATTCCAAAATGGTAGAAATAGGAGGTTAAAAAGGATGTGGTTGGTTAGGAATTTATTTTTGAGGTGAGAATAAGTCATGGGTAGTTAGGATAAGGGGACTAATTATTGAGGTGAATCATCATGTGAGAATTAGTTTTAGGATGCGGTCAATAGGTAAGGTGACAAAAAGGGTTTTTATTTAACTTAATTAAATATTTTAAATTAATTAAATGTGTGAGGGATAAAAGCATGAGTTAGGGAGGCTGATTATTATTTATTAAGAATGGGGCTCAAAGGGGGTTTCAACACAGGGAGTTACACATGTGTGTGACTTTATTTTGGTGTCTACATTAATCCTCTATTGTTCTTGATCTTGAAGGGAATAAAGATTGCAAATAATTTTTAGGATTCCTAGGTAGGTCATGCACATCCATTGGGATGAAAATAGTAGATACAACCAACCAAGGTGGTTGAGCCATGGGATTATTAATAGGGGAAGTGTTCCTTACTGGTAAAGGTATCACGGGTCTATTAGGAATAGTTGGTATAACTCTAGGTGTCTTATGATTTGACAAGGGTGAGATTAGAAGACTAGTCTAAGAACTAGATTTGGTCACTCTCCTAGGTGACTCCATTGCAACTCTATGTAGAAACTAGCCTCTTTTATCATAGGTTAGGGAACTCCTCATGATAAAATAAGAATGTTGATGTGGTTTTTATGCACACCAATCTCATAATGAGGTAGTCTCTAACATTTTTTTATCTCAATGGGGGTGAACTCCACTTTATTGCATGAGTTATAGGTATACGATCTTAACAATTAGGTGATGGAATAGTATGTAGGGCATGTAAGTTGATAACAAGGATTTTTAGATGGAAGTGTGGTCTCTAAAAAATGAAGTAAAATCTATATGTGTTGGTAGATGAATTGTTAGTAATATAGAGTGGCAAGGTCTCAAAATAAACTCAAAAAGGAGGGAAGAGTAGAGCATAAAATAAAGGTTATTTTAATTTAGGAATCACCTCTCTAGCTAGTTTTTAACTAGACAAGTACTTTCAAAACCTATGTTTATTCCTAGCAGCTATTGCACAGACATAGTCAGACATGGTCAAGAAATCTAGGATAATATTGATATAGGAAAATTATAGGCCTCAATCAAAGGTTTCTCCTTTTAGAGTAGTAGTTTCACACTTTTAATTAGGGGATAATGGCTCAAGCTTAGTGAGGTATCCGAGATAGCTGTTACACATACACAAAAAAACTATATCGAATAAAAACACCTCTACACACTTTAAGAATATGAATTAATCAACTTAATTAATAATAATCAATGTATTTCACTAATCCTTCAATATCTAATACATGCCTAAGACTATCATATCAATTATAACAAAAAATAACTCCTTCACAACTTGTGCACCTAAGAGTTATTGAATCATACTACCAAAATAAATAAACTTAATTACACAAAAAGTAAAAAGAAAATACACAAACACATGAGTTGAAAATCAAAATTACTTATTTTCTTATATATTGAAAATATTTTGACCCTTTAAAACTATGGGTTACATATGTTTAAATAGACTTGGGGAAGGTGTTGGCTCATCCTCCAAGTACATGAAAAATACATTATATGGAATAGTTAAAACTTTAGTTCTAACTATGGTCTAAAAACCATATAAAGTTATCTTTCAACTATTAATAGTTCAATTTTAGCCTTTATAAAATCATGCAATGTGTGCATGTTTACAAAATAAATAGGAAATTTTTACATTATGTTCAAAAAATAAGAAAACTATAAATATAGAATATATACCGATATAGAATGTACATGTAATGAAACTTTTCCCTTTATAGCTATGTCGATGTTTGCATGGATGTTTTAACTTTATTTGGAGTTGTAAATATAACTATCTATGTAAAACTATAAGTGGTATCTTGATTATACTTCTTTTTGGCCTTTATCTCAAGATAACATTTATGTGATACATGATGCTATTATTGAATTATATCCCAGTTCAAAATATAGGGTCAATACACCTTACCAAACTACCCTAGTATCTTTACATGCTCTTTTTTCATCATCTGGAAGTTGATTTTGAAGATTTCAACTTGAGTCACCTTTTTCCTTACAAATCTCAACTCATCTTCAATGTCTTCTAATGGTAATCCCTATAAACTTTACTTGAAATTATTTGGGTCCTCTTGAATAATCCAATCAAAGTTAATATTAGTGATCAACTTTCCTATATCATCCTTCAATTTTGAGAATTTCAATTCATTCAAAATTTGTAGGATGAGGGTGTCATGCTCTTGGTATTTGTGGACCAAAGCCCTAGTAGATTTTACCCATTCCCTATTCTCTTATATTCTAATGACCACCATGTTGAGTACATTTAATGCATATAATGGTGTCATTAGATCCAAATGGATATATGCCTTATTGGTTGTGTAAAGACTTAATAATTTTAGTTTATTCTCATATGACTTCAAAGAATTAAATAATTGGTGAGTGTTGGAAATATGGTGGACTATTTCATCCCACATAAATTATAATGCTTCAAAAGAATTAGAGTATTTTGATGATTCCTCTTACACCTCATATTCAATAACTATTTGGATATGCACTATCTTCTATTTTCTCCAATTCTATCTCCAGTTCTTATCTCACTAGTTATGCACCTTTATGTATTGCCAACATGGAAAATTTATGTGCTTCAGCTAGAGAACTAAAATCTTGGTTATAGGGGGATTGAACCACTTGTCTATTGTGTATCTTATACAAGGAAAAGACTTCTTTCCTTTCTTCAAGAATCATTTCCTTACCTGCTTAATCATCCAACATTATCTTCCTTACCCTCTGAATACTCTGAGATGGCTTGTCAAATAAGGTTGTGATAGATGGGATATATTTTATCTTAAAGTTGGGAATTTGAGAAGTCTTGGATTTGAAATCAATGGCCCATAGAGGAATTATTAGTTGGTTGGGGTCCATCTCCTCTATGGTTTTAACCATAGCCTCCTCTTCAAAAAAAACAAAAATTGGTTACTACTTCTTTATTTCCTTGATGATTATGTCAAGAAGGGAAGGACAAGTGATATTGGACCAATCCAAACCTCCATATTGGGGGAGTGAATGAGATATGATAACTTTCATCTTTTCCTTCTTACCCTTGCTTGAGCTTGTGACAATGGTTTCCTAGGATAAAGTGGTGGATGGAATGGGTAAAGTGATTTGGGTGGATGAGACATGGAGTTGGGGAGTTTCCATGGTTGTTTTAATATTCTTGGTTTCCATTTTTCTCTTCAAGGATCAAACTATGGTAGTGCCAGAGGGAACACTAGTAGTGTCCAGAATGGAAGTGGATGGAATGATGATGGAATATGGATCAATATTAGAAGATTCCTTCTCAATGGTTGGAGTGATTAGAGGTATATTTAGGAGAGAGGATGAGGTTAATGGATCATTAGAGGTGGAAGTAATAACTTCTACCTTGGGATTTTTAAACACATATGAAATTGACATAAAACCAAAAATAGGAATAGAGGAAGAGAGTAGGGAGTGGTTTCTAAAGGTAAATCCATTTTACCTATTGTTTCCTCCATAATTTGTTATTTCCCTTTATTGGGAATGAGACTCAGTTCTTTGGATCTCTATAATTCTACTTCTTTATCAAGTTCTTTTGTTTCTTCCTCTTCCACTTGTTGAGGTACTACAGGTAGGATTTATGATTGCTCAATTATTGGACTACCTATGAGGGGAGTCCTATGTTTCCTCTTGTAACAAATAGTGTTCTTATGTTTCAAGGAGGAGCATTATTGAGCTTAGCTCATTACTTCTTGTGTGGCTACCCTTGAAGATGCAGATTATTATACTTGGGGGGTAGTTGTGGGCATTTGTAATGTACTTGCAGTTAGGTGTTCTTATCCTTATTTTTACTCATTAGAATACTCTAGATTAATGGGATCTCTTAGAGCTCCCATAGGGTTAGGCTCACTAACCATTGATTCCCTCTTAATAGCTCTCAATTTGAAATTAGAAGTCCCTATGAAGGCTCTCCTTATTCCTTAGTCTATTCTAGAGGCTGGTTATTCTAAAAATATGAGGGTGTCCATCCTGCATAGAGATGTAATTTACTATACAATTTCTTCACTGTAATTGAAGGTTCTTATTGAATCACCCTTAAATGATCCTCATTTAATCTTAATTTTTTTTTACTTTCCATGACAAGGTCATCATTATGTGCATTCATGAATAAAAAGTCATAGTCATAATTGACATGTTGTTAGGGGATACCAAGGCCCTGAATGTGTATTTGTATGTGGTCATAGGGATCCTATTCCCTCTATGTCACTGTGGGTAAGTGATAACTATTTATTTTGTTTCCCACATTTCCAAAGTGATTTTTCTATGTTTAACACATCTATCCAATGACCATATGGTGCCCATAAAATGTTCTTTACTTATTTTTGGTCAAGTCCTCCTCAATGCTCCACCAAATCTATAAAGTAATTTATTGATCTACCAATTTATCATATACATATTTAGAGAGGTGTATGGGATGGACCTTATGTCTAGTGATCATGATCACCATGTATTTAGGATACAAAACATAGTCATCCCTTCTACATAGTGTCTTTAATATGCTTTCTTTAACTCTAGGCATTGGAGACCCATGGATTGCTTACCAAACTTGAGGATAAACATCCTCAACAATCCTAACCATGTTATTAATATATGTATAAATTTTAAAAGATTAAAAATAATTAGAGATGTGATTCTTGACATAGTCAGTAGCTAGGCTCCAAAGCTCACCCAAGGCTTTATATATTGTGCCCATGACAACATCCAAAAGGTAGGACATCATATATAAGTGGCCCACCAGAATGGGCATCTTGATCTTTTTTATAACTTGTTCTCTCAAATGGAAGATTATGATCTCTCCAAAATAAAAAGTGGTGTCATTGGTTATTATCATAAATAAAAATGGCACCCATTCAAAATTGAGGAAATGGATGCTAGGCATGCTGTAGAGTCTGTTAAGCAATGCCATCCCAATCCACACTCCCATCTTGAATTTGTTGATAGGGGTGGGATTATTACCTATCTATGTCATGTTTTATCTAAGGAGAATCCATGAACACAAAACCTTATCAATTTAATTTTCTTGGTTCCATAAAAATAGCCTATGTTTATTTAAATATGCATCTAAAACTGGTAATGATAAATACCTCTAAAAGTCTACTCTAGATATGCATACCACCACTATCTAATTTTCCATATGGTGTAGAAAAGAATCCTATGTAATCTTCCCTATGAATAATAAATATCATAGGAGGTCAATACAAGACATCACCTTGGGCTTAGCCATAGCTAAATGAAGTGCTTGTCTCTTGAGTGAGAGCAAGTCTCTAATGAACTAACACTCTTAAGGAGATAGATTTCCATTTAGTTAAAATATGTTGATAAAATCAACAACATACCATGATTCAAAGTAATTTCCATTCCTATTGTTTAAAATGGTGGCATCATATATTATGTCCATGAATTTGGTCAAATCCTTAATAGAAAATGGTGATGGTGGAAGTGTTCCCCTAAATTCCTTGAATGAATATGCCATAGTAATTACATGTAGTGTTTGAAGTTTGTTTATGTGTTATGGAATAAAATTCTCTTTGCTTTATCTCTTGTTTATAGGTAGCTACGGCTTCTCATACATATGATAGTAGTTGATATAAAGTTTGAGTTCATTTACAAGCAATGAATACTTTAAAAGATGTATGTCATGTATATAGATTTACATTGAATTATAGTTCATGCATTATAAATTCCCAACATTCACACATCTTGTATGTTATGCATAGTTAAAATATCATTAGTTTAGTTGGTGGATATCCTTAACAGGTATTGGGAGGTATTTTTCTTTATTGGCTAAATATAGTAAGATTTTGGCATTTGGGAGCTGGTAATTAGGTTTTATGTTGGGATTGAGATTTAAAAAATATCCAAATAAACCTTCCAAACATAAAGCCCAAAAAAAAATCCTAAATACCAAAATCTATTAGACAAAATATCCAAACAAATGCCCAAATAAAAGAAATCCTAAAAACAAAATCTATGGATCACAAAATCTAATAATGACTACTTTGAATAATTTGTTTGATATAAAAATACCAAAGACCAAATCTATTCGTAACAAAAGTTCTAAAAAAAATTCTAAAGATCAAATTTACAATAAAAGATAAGTTATTCAAAACATTTGTTTGGACAAAATGTCTATTGTGAAAACTCTAAACAAAAATATCAATGAACAAATGCCGAAATAAGTTTTCAAACACAAAACCTGAAGATCAAAATCTGTTAGATGAATAAGTTCCAAAAAAAATAACCTGAAGAGAAAAATACATTAGATGAATAAGTCCCAAACAAAATCCCTGAAGAGCAAAAAAAGCGTCCAAAAAAGGTCTTAATAGAGTCAGTCCATAAAAATGTATAATATCATGCTTCATTTTCTAAGTGTAAATATTAAGGATCAATCCATTTAGAACTTGCATAAACATGTAGAAGAAAGGTAAGGCCAAAATATGAAAAAGGTGGGTCCCCATTTATTCTTGAAGAAAAAAGGGGATGTTGGGTACAATAAATGGCAACTTATAGGGGAATACTTTTGAGTATTCGAGAACCTAGAACTTTGGTTAGTAATTTAAAATCAAACATGAAATATGCTATAGAAAAATATTAGAATCAAAAAGCTAAACAAGACTCCTAAGTATATTCATATAACATACTTGCCTTCTTATCCATGGATTTATGTATGCTAAAAAGTAAAGTTTTTTAAAACCTTGTTGTAATGAGCTTTTCAAAGGCTTGATGAAGCTGTAGGTTTGATGTCAAAGCTCAGGCATTTCTCTACTTCTAGCTAGGTATCCATATCTCTGACAAAGATACCTTGGGTTAATTCTCCCCTCTTCCTTTTTTTTCTTAATCATGATGCATGGTACATTGACCTTATTTCATCATGTGAGCCTTTTGATTTTCTTTAGATATTAGTTTTACTGATTGCTCTTTTGAAATATTTGGTTATTTTCTTATTTTATTTCTCTTTTAATTGAATGGAAAGAGGAGAGTTGAAACCCCTATGAGTTGCTATGGTTATAAAACAAATGATCGACAAGAACATCCCTGCTAGCTACATCTTCACCAATATTTTGTCATCCTCAACAAGTATTACTATAATAAGTGTGCTTGATCCAATGAAATAATAAAACTTACTAAATTCATATGAATTAATTTGAGAGAAACTTTCACATAGCTAGTAGAAATATTCAATTGTGACACAATCCAAAAAAAATTATGATTACATACCTACATCCTGAAAACTCTAAACACATAAATATACTCAATTTGTGAATAGTTCTGAAGTTGTGAATCTCTTTAAAATTTTCCCTTTTTTTATAAGTCTATTAAGCATAAAATAAGGGGATTGAATGGTTTATTTTTAGTTTTGTGATGTCATAATTAAACAATTTAGATTTTCATAGGAAACAACAAAACAACTAATCTAGAAAGCAATAATACTAAACCTAGAAAACAAGAAACTATATTAGGAAAGAAATAAACTAATATAGAAAACATAAAATATAATACTAGGAAAGCAATAAACTAACCTGATCCTTCCTCTACCATGTTACTTCATCAATCAAGAATACCTTCAGATAGTACATCCATGAAGTAATACTTTAGAAACTATCCATTGATTAGATATATGAGTTCATTACCTTATAGGTCTTTTAGACAAAATGCATTATTACCCAATATCTCTAAAATATAGTATGGTCAAATCAATAGTGGGACAAATTTTTCATATTATCCCTTTTTTTCATGGGACTTATCCCAAAGTATCACCAGATCTAAGATCGTAAATGCTTTGATCTTTGCTCTTTTGTCAAACCACCTATTGACTACATCTTGGTGTTTGATGAAGGTTTGTAGGGCTTTAGTCCTTGAATCTTCCATTTCTATTATGTCTAATAGTTGAGACTCTACTTTATCATTTGGTTCCATGTTTTCCTATATGAATTGATAAGATTTTAATTTCAACATGATTGTGAATATTGGCCTACATCCATACACTAAAAAATAGGGTGAAGCTTTGAGGTCCTACTTGTATCTTGTTTAGTCTACCCAAAGGGCATACTTCAGTAGATTTTGCTAGTCCCTAGGCTTATCCCCAACTAATTTCTTAATTACATTTATCAAGTTTTTATTCATTAATTCAGCCAACCCATTTCCTTGGGGGTAATGGTTATAAGATGGCCTGATAATGATTTATTTGTCAAGAGCCCATTCAGTGAATTTAGTCAATATGAATCTTGGCACATTACCACAAACTAGAGAAATGGGGGTGTCAAATCTAGTTGTGGTATGTTCCTCCAAAAATTGAATCACATCTTATGCTATGTAATTATTTGTGGTCATAGCCTCAGTCCATCTAGTAAAATAGTGTGTGGTAATGAGTAAAAACTTATGGATGGTTGAGGAATTTAGGTTAATCACACTGATGAAGTCTAAACCCCATTAAGCAAATGGCCTTCCTTCAATAATAGGTTACAAGGTTATTATTGCATGTACTTCTATCTTAGCTAAAATTTGGCATTCATGGCATGTTCTCACATGATCATGAGTATCTTTGAAAACTATTGGCCAATAGAAACCAATTCTTAAGATCTTATAAGCTATGGTATTCCTAGGTGGTTGACCAGTACCTATATTTTGATACAAGTTTTCCATAATATCTTTAGATTCTTCTATAGATACACACCTAATATAGATGCTTTCATAGTTTATTCTATATAAAAATCCTTTCTTGATCATGTAATGAGAAAATTTGAGCCTAAAATCTCTCTTTCATTCATTATTGAGTTCTGGGGAATAATTACCTATAAGTAGGTATTGTATTATATCAATATACCATTCTCTTTTAGATACATGGGATTCACATACCTCTTCAATAGTAATATGTGGATCAAGTTCAGTCATGAGTTGACAAATGCCTTAACCCTGAATGATCTTAGTAGGATTGACTTCTATGTTGAATTCCTATAGCTTTGCCATCCATTTACCTCTTATATTCTCCTAATTCATTTTCTGACAAGTTGAGCTTGACATAAGGATCATGAATGATGGAAATAGTCTTATTCCTCAAGAAGTAGTTTCAAAATTTCTTCACTACTTTAACAAAAATGAAGATCTATTTATCAATCATGGAGTACCTAAGTTTTGCATCCTTTAGATTGGTACTCATAACATAATTGGATGCTCAGTCTCATCTTTTTTATATACTATGATAACAACAATTGTATGTTATGAAGCAAATGAGTAAAAGTAAAAATCCTCCATAATATTTGGACTAATAAATATTGGGGCCTAAGATATAACATATTTAATGTCTTACAAAGACTTTCAAGCTTTAGTTGTCCATTCTATTTTAACAACCTACTTGAGCATTGCATTTAGGGGTCTAAAAATCTCTACAAATCTTAAGATAAACTTATTTATGAAATTAATCTTCCTAAAGAATGAATTGATCCCCTTCTTGCTGTTTGGTGGTGAAATCTTTGAAATTCCTTGGATTCTTTTTGGATTAATGATGATCCCTTATTTGGTAATGATGTTTCCTAAGATCTTGCCTTTAGCTACTCCAAATATGCTCTTCTTTGGGTTTAGAAAGATGCCAAACCTTCTACATCTCTCAAATATTGACTATAGATGGCCTACATGGTCATTCTTATTCTTATAGAACATGGTAAGATAATCCTTATAGATGATTATGCACTTACCTATTAATCCTTTAAATGCATGATCCATGCCTCATTAAAATGAGGTTCCTATGTTTATTAGGCCAAAATGCATCCTTTTATACACATAAGTACCCCACTTTGTAGTAAATGTAGCTTTATTCTATCCTTTGATTGTACCATTACTTGGTTATAGCCTAAAAATCCATCCGAGAATGACATCATTTTAGAGATACTTACTTTTTGTATCACCTCATCCAAGGAAGGTAGGGGATAGTTGTCCTTTTCAAAAGCTTTGTTAAAGTTTCTAAAATTAACATATAACTTGATCTCACCACTCTTCTTTCTGACTAGGACCAAATTAGCCACCTAAGTAGAATGTATGATTGGGAAGAATATTATTTCACTTAGCAACTTCTCCACTTCTCTTTTAATGAGAGGATTAAGATAGGATTTACTGGTCTTTATCTCTATCTAAATGGCTTGTGGAATAGTTTTAGAGCAACCATATGAGTGATGACCTTAGGGTCATAAACCTTAAAGTCTTCATATGTGCAATCAATCACATCTCTATATCGAATGATTAAATACTTCACTCATTATATTTATTATTGGGTAAAATTGAGGCCAATGTTAATGTAATGTAGGCCTTGTTCATCTCCTAAATTCTCCCTTTTGAAGTCAAATTCATTGACTTTGGATTGCATTAGCTACTGAGCCTGAGGATCTATATCAAATTGTCTTTCTAAGGATACCAACCCAATTGAGATAAAATTCTCTTTAATCTATAGGATACCTTCCTTGTCTGACTCTTCTTGGTAGAGATGGATAAATTCCTTATCAATTATTTATGACTCAAACTACCCTAAATTGGTTAGAAACTCAATGATCTATTGATAATCAGTTAAGAATTGGAAATTTTATACATTGTCAAGAATATAAGGATAAGGTATTATCTCAATAGAGAATCTCTTTACCTTGGATTGTTGGAGAGGCAAAAATTAGCAGCAACAACTAGTGAGTCTATAGATTGATTTTGCTCTCTAGGGACTACTATGTTGAAAGATTCAAAACTTTAAATCAAATTCCATGATCTATGTTTATACCTTTTAAAATAAGATATCTTGCACTGGTATTTGTTTCTGATATGATTGACTACTGGCTCTGAGTCACCAAATACTTACAACTATTTTACATTATTATTGATTGTAAATTACTATCCCATAACTAAAGCTTCATATTTAACCCTATTGTTAGTATAAAATAACTATAACTTATATGATTATAAAAACTTCTTCCCCTATAGATAAATTATTTTGATTCATATGCCTGATCCTTATTTGGATCTGGCACCATTAAAATGTATATCCCATAGCTGATTGGAAACTTCTGATTCTAGCTCTTGTATTTGATTTTGCTTTGTAAAATTATAAATACCAAGGCTAGGAGATTTATACTTTACCTCTTCATTATTCAAATTATAATTTATGATAGGATAATTCATCCTTGGTTCTTTATCGATCCATATTTGATTCGTAATGCCTCTCCATGCTAGACATATGTGAGAGAAGTCTGTAGAGAGATATCCATTAAGGATTTTAGACTAGTCCCTACTCTGTAATAGTCCATATATTTCAAGTATGTCTAATATAATGATGTAAATAGTCATTTGGACTTATGGTTTAAATTTATAATTGAATATGCACATTAGTCAATTCTCCAATCATTGGTACCACTATTTTATCTAATTATGAAACTATTATTTTTGAATTGCTTGGAGTTAGACCAAACTTTTGACATATAGAAGTAGGCATAATAGTTTTTAAGGCCCTAAAAACAAATAAAAAATTATGGATATACTAAATGCTTTGATAGTTATCAAAAAGGGTGGAACTTATGTCTTGGTTCTATATATTACATTGGTGTCAACAATATTTGCTTTATTTGTAGATGCTTTTGTCTTTTTCATAGGAGGCTTCCCTAGGATAAACTTCCATAATATCTCCTTATGTTTGATGATTTGAGCTAATTAGTGAAGAGTAATATTTACTATGATTTTCTTCATGTATTCAATGATGTTGTATTCTCATTTGATTTGTTCCTCTTTGTTTTGAGATTGATCATTCCCTTTTGGGGGAAGTGGATTGTTTTCAGTTTTTGGACTGGGTGGAATGGATTTGCTATTAAGAGGAATAGAAGTTGTGAAGGGATGCCTATTCCTTAGATTATAACCACCTTTATATAATTGATGAAAATTGTGAATCTCATTAGTGTTATCCTCTAGTATGTTATCATCTTCACTTGGAAAGGGAAACTCATGAGTCTCAAAGAACATGGAAGTGCTTGAATATCTAGGGTCTTAGTGGGATTCTGGTGGATTCTACATCTGATCCTACCTTACTACTTCTCTTTGAAAAATTTAAAATGATACAAAAAATATAACAAAATTAAGCTGACTATGCTGGGAAGTATTATGGATTCTGCACCAATTAGGTGAAGCTATCTTTGCCATGTTGATCTTTGGGAGATTGCTAGGTTACTCTGTGTTGTTTATTATCTTATTAAATGGTCTATTATACCTCTCAAACCCTAAATTATAGTTACATGGGCCATTAATATTTCCCATGTTTATTTGCATGTCTAGGAAGTCATTACTTAGCTTTTGAACCATCTTTTGTATAACAACTAGCTTTACCTTGTAAAGTTAGTACCCTATATGATAATATAGAATACATAGCCAATTTTTGATTCTATTAATAACCATTACATTATGCATGGTTATTCAAGAATCTATAATTCAACTATGTTATTCATGTCAAAGGAAACAACATGTATAACTAGTTTTGATTGAACACAAGAATATTTTGATTCACATGTGGTATTAGATTAAATGTTGGTAAGTCATTGTTAACATTAGGTATGTCATGCACCTAGGGATTGAGATGCAATCAATAGTGATGGCTTCTTTGTATGCCAATGCCAAATTGGTGGTAGTGGTTTCTATTTTTAGTAACATCATAGTAATTAGATCCAGAACATTCTTGTACATCTCTAATGCTAATGCTTCTTCTAGTTTATACCTTGGGCTTAACCATGTCTACATATTTTGAAATCTTGCATTAAAAGCATGGAATGGCTTGTTAGGATCCCTCTTCATGCTAGTGAAGTGTTGATATATCAAATTGGGGCTAGTGACATGTCCAAATTTTGCAAGAAAAGATGCTTGACATGTATTCTAAGAAGTGATGGAAATTTTTGTTAGATTCAAATAACAATCATAAGTAGTATCCATTAGCATAAATTGGAATTTTTTTCCATTTCTTGGCCCCCATATAAATTTATTCCCAAGTATGAGAAGGTGGATAATCAAGAAAAAGTGGTAAGTTTAGATAACCTCAGTTTCTCCAAAAAAGTCTTCAAGCTTTCAAAGTCACAAGACTTTAGGTTTTTAAGGACACAATACAAATCAATTTTCTAGTAGTGCTTGAATTTTAAATGTTTTATATGCAAAAATAATTTGGGTTTACAAACCTAAATTACTCATGGATAGTTTATTTTAGGTTCTTCAAGGAGCACTACTTAATTACTTCATGAGTTGTGAGTAGTCAAAACTCCAAAATAAGTAAAGGGGCTTGACAAACCTGATTTGGTCTTAAAAAGGTGCTCCTCAGGCTCTCTAAAGAACATGTCTTCTCCAAATAATACTCCAAGGATCATTGAGAAGTCCAAAGTTGAGGATCTTGGAAAATCCAATTTACTCTACATAGAGTAAATCAGGTTTCTCTAAATGCTTTAATTAAAGGACTTCATAAGTAAGAGGACCTCAAAATTCCAAAGTAAGTAAACTTGGAATACCCAAATTACTCTACATAGAGTAAATCAAGTTTATCTAAGTAATTTACTTAAAAATATTGATAAGTAAAGGATATGGGAATGTCTGAAGTTGGAGAGATCAAAAAACCCAAATTACTTTGCATAGAGTAAATTGAGATTCTTTGAGTTCTTGATTTAGGCTTGGTCTAGTAACATCAGAGTCATGACCAGGTTAATGAAAGGCTACTACATGGTGTAATTTAGAGTGAAAAGGGCCAATCAACAAAATATAAGTTTTACAAGGATGACCAATGAGCATAAGAGATTCCAAGAGGCTAGTAGTTATAAATTTATGAAGGCTCTCATCCTTCAATATGGTTTGATCCTAAAAAAACCATCCAAATGTAGGAATAACATGGGTCAGTTTGAACTCCCAAGCATGGAGACCTAGGTCCTTCTTTAGATAGGACATGCAAAAGTGAAATATGCCATGCCTTTGAAATTTAAAGATAAATGCAGTCATGCTAGGAAGAGATGTCTAGTTGCCTACAACGCGACTTCTCTCAGCTCCACCAAAAGAGACTTGAATGTGAGAGTGGCTTAAGGAGGTTGCGAAACAATCCTGGGTGACATGTTTCATAGTAAAGGAGGATGACAATAGTGGTCATCAATGACTTCTTTTCTCTTTCCATGTAGCTCTCTCTCTTTTCCTAGTCTCTCTATATATATCACATGACTTGCCTTTATAATGGTTCCCAAATTTTAAAGGTTTTTATCTTCTTTAGAGATGGGATGCTCTTAGAGATATCATAAGTATACTCATCTAATTAGGATTGACCCTACCAAGCATTTTTAAGAACCATCTCTTATGCAATAAATGATTTTTCTTTGCCTATCTCTTGCCTTAGACTTATGTTTGTTGAGCTATGTACTATGGCATCATGTGAAGGAGAGTCTTCCTCATCCATGGTCCTCCTTTATGAATTTATTTAAGGATTTTTTGATTCTATTTGTAGGTCTAGTTTATTGTTCTTTCCACCATTAATATAAACTTGTAGTGAGTCTTATAACTCCTCTCCATTTGCATTCATCGCTTCCCTAAACCCCCTCCATGAAATATTTATGTAATTAGCTTAATCTTGAGGTTGTGTAATCCAATATTATCCTTTGTATAATTAGTATGGGCTCAAGCTAAAGGGATTTTCCCTTTTTAAATTGGTGCATCACCTAGTTAGCCTTTTTAAGATCCCTTTTCCCCCTTATAATCCTTTTATTTGTGAAAATTTTATTTTAGTAGTAGTTTAGGTGATCCACCCAGAGGAACTAGCCTCTTTAAAAATATTAGAGGCTCAACCTCACCATAAGACACCCGCATCCTAAGGTTATTCCAATGCTTATGTCTGAAAGTGGGAGAGCCTAAAAAACTTTCCCACAAGGGTGCAATTCCATGTTATTACAGTTCTGGCATGCTGGATGGGACTAAGGTCCAAAGCAGTAAAATGATTTTTTATGTTTTTATTTTACATATCAACCTTTGGAGGCATTCATAAAACATCAATGGTGACTCCAAACATCTAACAACTAGTTTAAGTAGCCCAAGTGCTTGACCATCATTATTTACTTTTCAAAGCAAGTATTAGCACCATTGGTGACTCCAAATCAAAGCTCTTGGTTATGAGTAGTCTAGGTTTGTCTCTTTGAAGTTATAATCAACTCCTACTTTAATTATGAGGCTAACATGAATATATATGGTGAATTTTCCTATTATTCACCTCCTTATCAGTATCCCTAGTATGATCCTCATGATCGATATGAGTTCAATTAGCCCTACCAAGATTTATATCAAGGCTATGATAAACCTTGGTAGGTTCCACATGGTCCATATATGTAGGAGTATTGCCATAATCATCCATATTAGCAATACCATAAAAAAATTACTCCTCACCATCTCTATAATGAGCCATCTATACCAACACTTAGGTAAACTTTAGTGAGCCTTGACAAGCATGCACTAGAGTTGTGTTCACAAAAGTGTTATGGCCAAAATGTCCATACTCACCGGATCCATTATGTGAGGGATTCATTACAAAAAATGATAGTAGAATGGGCACCTATTGAGAGATCAAATTAGAACAACCTCACTGGTGACATGATGGATATATGTGGTTACATTCAAAGTATTGAGGATAAGCTGGAGAGATTTGAGGAATAGTAGAGCTAACTCCACCAACCTTTGGTGCCTATGTATACACCTACACAACCTTCTTATGTGTCATTAATTCATCTTTAATAGGCCATTTCAAGTACTCCTTTAAATATTCCAAGTTCATCATATGTTTTGTAGTCTTTTCCTGCTTGGAAATCCATCTAAGGGGGTTGTAAAAAAAGTGCTTTCTATGGAACAACCTATTGTTTGGGCCCAAGAATTCATCCCTATTTAAGAGCCATCTTGTGTTATTTACCACCTTAAGGAGGATATATTTCAAGAGAATATATCAAAATGAATTAGAGAGTTGGATCTGAAGGAAAGGAAAGAAGAAGAAAGGTAGAATCAATAAATGAAAGCAAAACCACTACCTTTCCCATCTTGGAGCCAAGTCACATAGCGAGGTAAATCCAAGGTCATTCAACCCCCATCCCTCTCTCCTTAAGAGCATCTATAAATTCCATCTTGGAAATCCATTTAGAGCAATGGGCTAAAGGAGGAGGTATTTCTTGAAATTAGACAAGAAACCTTGTATCCTCCATTCCTTTCCTGTTAAAATCCTAGAGTCTTTCCTTCATGGACAACCATTAAAGAAACAAAGAATCAAGAAGAGGAGGTGAGGGTGATCTAAGTGGAGAAGCTTAAATAATAAATTAAAGAACCTATGGTAACTTCCCTAAACCTTTCTCACCTTATTGAGCATTTTCAAGAGCCTATTATGCCACTCTTTGAGAAAGAGCCTCTCCTTTGTGAGGAAAACCAAAGAGATGCATCCAAAGAGGCTGAGGAAGAGTATATCATGAGAAACTACAAGGAATAAATCACCATAGGGTCCCTCCTTAGTTTTAAAAAGATCAAAGTAGCCTTATTTAATGAAGGATAACATATTAAAGACTTGTTTACAGTAGTAGACTACAATATTAAGGATGTAAAGCGACCACCTTATGTTAAGAATGAAGGGGTCAAGGCTATTAATTCCTTAGATGAGATACCATGTGATAAAAGGGAATATGAAATGAATTAAATAACTGATAAAATTGATGAACTTATGGATCAACTAGAGGTTCCTAATCAATTGGAGGGCTCATTTGAGGACTTGTTTGAGATCTTGAGAGTTGGCTATGTTATCTTCTAAGGTAATTATGACCTAGTTGTAGCCAAGGAGGGAAACCTTGTCAAGAAGATCAAAGGGGATGGAGTGTGTATCCTTTCAACTCTACCACCTCAAGAGTCCATTGTAGGCATGGACTTGTTTTAGATCTTTGAAATAGGATACTAGCTCCTTGATGAGCCTAAAAAACATGAGATAATGAATAAATCCAGTCTTATTGAGGAGGCCATAAAAATCAAAGAGGTTTACCTAGTTGAAGCACCATTGGAGGCTAATATTAAGGAGCCATTTGAAGATCTTAAAAACCTCTAGATTCACATAGTTGACCTTTTTGGAGTTGTCTGGTTCTCATTGAACGTGGTGATGGAGAAGCTGGCAGTTGTAATTAAGAAGAAGCAAGAATCAAAGCCAAGGGTCAATAAGTTACATGCCTTGTTCAATCCTTTGTATCATAAGACAAGGGAAGTATGAATATTTCATTTTTATTTAGGAGGAAAGGGGTACATATTTTTATGATGTATATATTAGGATTAGTTTTGTTTTAATTCCTCCAAGTGTTATTTTAGGCACATTTTTTGTTGTATTTGATTTGTTCTAGGTTAGTTTATTTTATTTAAGTATCTTGGGAACTTTATTTTTTTTTGTTTTGTACTATCCTCATTACTTCAAGAGGAAGTTCTATCAAGGGTTAGCTTTGTATCTAGTTTCAACTAGCATTGTCAAAGAAAGTGATAACTCTATGCCCAATGGAATATGCAAGGCAAGTGAGCTGGGTTCTACAAGCATAACATGCATGCTTCCCTATGAGTCACAAAAAATGTTGGCCATTTATTGGCCCCCATATAATTTTTTTCCCAAGTATGAGAAGGTGGACATTCAAGTAAAAGTGGCAAGTTTAGACAAATTTAGGTTCTCCAAATAAGTCTTCAAGCTTTCGAAGTCATAAGACTTCAGGTTTCTGAGGACACAATGTAAATCAAGTTTCCAATGGTGCTTGAACTCTAAATGTTTTATAAGTATAATTAATTCAAGTTTAAAAAACCAAATTACTCATGGATATTGTATTTTAGGTTCTCTAAGGAGCACTACTTAATTACTTCATGAGTTCTGAGTAGTTAAAAGATCAAAATAAGTAAAGGGGCTTGACAAACCTAATTTTTTCTTGAAAAGGTGATTCTTAGGTTCTATAAAGAGAAATTATTATATAAATAATACTCCAAGGATCATTGAAAATTCTGAAGTTGAGGAGCTTGTAAAATCTAAATTACTCTACATAGAGTAAATTGAGTTTCACCAAGTGCTTTACTTAAAGGACTTCATAAGTAAGAGGACCTTAAAAGTCCAAAATAAGTAAACTTGGAAAACCAAAAGTAATATTCATAGAGTAAATCAAGTTTATCTAAGTAATTTACTTAAAAATATTGATAATTAAATGGTATGGGAAAGTATAAAGTTGGATAGATCAAAGAACCCAAATTACTCTGCATAGAGTAAATTAGGATTCTTCGAGTACTTGACTTAGGCTTGGTGCAACAACATAAGAGTCATGATCAGATGAATAGAAGGCTATCATGTGGTGTAAGCTAGAGAAAAAATCTATAATCATCAAAATACAAGTGTCACAAGGATGACCAATGAGCACGAGAGATTCTAAGTAGCTGGTAGCTAAAATTTATGAAGGCTCTCATCCTTCAATATGGTTTGCTCCTAAAAAAAAACTATCCAAATATAGGAATAACACGGGTTGGTTTGAACTCCATGGCATGGAGAATCACATCCTTCTTCAAAAAGGAAATGCAAAAGTGAAAGACACTATACCATTTAAATGCAAAGATAAATGTAGTCATACATAGAAGAGACTTGTAGATGCTTGTAAGATGACTTCTCTCAGCTCCACCAAAATAGACTTTAATGTGATAGTGGCTCAAGGAGGTTGTACATTGATAATGAGAAATTCATTTCATAGTAAAGGAGGATAAAAAAATGGTCATCAACAACTTCTTTTCTCTTTCCCTACAGCTCTCTCTCTTTTCCCATTCTCTATATATATCACATGACTTGCCTTTATAATGGTTCCCACATTTTAGACATTTTTATCTTCCTAGGAGATGGGACACTCTTAGAGATATCAAAAGATATGCTTATCTGGTTAGGATTGACCCAACCAAGAATTTATAAGAATCATATCTTATGCAATAAAAGATTTTTCTTTGCCTATCTCTTGACTTGGACTTGTGTCTGTTGAGCTGCATACTATGGCATCATGAAGGAGAGTCTTCCTCACCCATGTTCCTCTTTTTGACCTTGTTTAAGGATTTTTCAATGTTATTTGTAGGTCTGGTTGAGTGTTTTTTCCACCATTAATGTGAAATTCTAGTGAGTCTTAGAACTCCTCTCCATTTGCATCATCACTTCCCTGAACATCCTCCATGAAATATTTATGCAACCAACTTGATCTTGAGGTTGTGTAATCCAATATTATCCTTTATAAAATTAGTATGGGTTTAATATTATGGGATTTTCCCATTTTAAATTGGTGTATCACCTAGATAGCCTTCTTAAGAGCCCCTTTCCCCCTTATAACCCTTTTCCCCATGAAAGATTTATTTCAATAGTAGTTTAGGTGATCCACTGAGAGGAACTAGCCTCTTTAAAAATCCTAGAGACTCAACCTCACCATAGGATAGACAAATCTTGAGGTTGTTCCCATGATTATGGATGGAAGTGAGAGATCCTAAAAATCTCTCCCACAAGGGTGTAATTCCATGTTATAATAGGAACAACCTGTATGCAAAATCCTCATTGATGACATTCATTAATCTTAAAGTAGCTTTAAAGTATTTTATGTGTTCCTCTATTATTATATATTATGAAGGAGAGAAAGATGGAAAATACTTTTTGGGATTCCTAGGTAGGTCATGCACATCCCCTTGGATGAAAATAGTAGATCTAACCAAACAATGTGGTTGAGCCATGGGATGATTAATAGGGGAAGTAATCCTTAATGGGGAAGGCGTCCTAAGAATGTTAGGGTTAGTTGGTACAAATCTAGGTCTCCTATGATTTAAAAAGGTGATACTAGAAGAACTAGATCTTGTCACTCTCTTGGGTGACTCCAATGCCACTCTATGTAGAAACTAACCTCTTTTATTAGAGGTTCAAGATCTACTTCTAGTGCCAGAAAGAGAATGTTGATGTGGGTTTTATGCACAATAGTATCATAATGAGGTAGACTCTAATGTTTTATGATATCAATAGAGGTGGAATCTACTCTAGGGCATGATTTGTAGGTATATAACCTTAACAACCAGGAAATGGAATATTAGGTAGGTAATGTAGGTTGCTAACAAGGATTTTTGGATGGAGGGATGGTCTCTAAAAAAGGAAGTAAAATATATATGAGTTGGTGGATGGATGGTTACTAATATAGAGTGGGTAGGTCTCAAAATAAACTCAAAAAGGAAGGGTAAAGTAGAAAAGAAAGGTTTTTTAACTTCAATAATCACCTCTCTAGCTAGTTTCTAACTAGATAAATACTTTTAAAACTTATGCCTATTTCTAGCATCCATTGGATACACACAATTAGACATGGTCAAACATTCTAAGATGATATTTATATAGGAAATTCATAGGCCTCAATCAAAGGTTGCTCCTTTTAGAGTAGCTATTGCACACTCTTAATTAAGAGATTATGGCTCAGGCTTAGTGAGGTATTTGAGATAATTGTTACACATACATAGAAAACTATATCAAATGAAAATACCTCTACACACTTTAAGAATGTGAATCAATCAACTTAATTGCCAATAGTCAATATATTTTACTACTCCTTCAATATATATTACACATTTAAGACTAACATATCAATTATAACAAGAAAAAACTCATTTGAAACTTTTTCACACTAGCAATTATTGAATCATAAAACCAAAAGAAATAAGCCTAATTATACAAAAATTGGAAAGAAAATACACAAACACATGAGTTGGAAACTAAAATTATTTTTTCTCCTATATACTAAAAATATTATAACCCTTTAAAACTATGGGTTACATATGTTTAAATAGACTTGGGGAAGGGTTCATCTCATGCTAAAAGTACATGTCAAATAAATTACATGGTATAGTTATAGATTTAGTTCTAACTGTGGTCTCAAAACCATATAAAGTTATCTTATAATTGTTAATAGTTCAAGTTTAGCCTTTACAAAATCATCCAATGTGTGTATGTTTACAAAATTAATAGGAAAATTTTAAATTATGTTCAAACCATAAGAAAACTATAAATATATAAACACTACTATATAATTTACATGTAACAAAGCTTATCCCTTTATGGCTATGTCAACATTTACATGAATGTATTTATTCTAGTTATAATTGTAATTGTAGCTATCGATGTAGAAATGGAAGTGGTAGCTTTGAGTCTACTTATTCTTTGCCTCTATCTCGAGCCAAAATTTATGTGATACATCATGCTAATGTCAAATTATATCCAAGTTCAAAAGAGAGGGTGTATGCACCCTACCAAACTACCCTAGGGGCTTTTCATGCTCTAATTTCATCATCTTGAAGTTGATTTTGAAGATTTCAACTTTAGTCACCTTTTTCCTTGTAAATCTTATCTTAGCATTAATGTTTTCCAATGGTATTCCTTATAATCATTTCTTGAAATTGTTTGAGGAATCTTGAATAAGCCAATTAAATTTCATCTTATTGATCTACTTTCCTATATCATCCTTCACTTTTAATAGTTTAAAGTCATTTAAAATTTTTAGGATGACAGCCTCATGCTCCTAATATTTAGGGACCAAAGCCCCAATAGTTGTTACCCATTCCTTGGCCTTTTCTATTCTAATGACCACCATGTTGAGTATATTAAACACCTCTAATGGTGTCACAAGATCGAAATGGCTATATACATTATTGGTTGTGTAAATAATTAATATTTTTAGATTATTCTTGTTTGACTTCAATGAATTAAATAATTAGTGAGTGATGGAAATATGGGGGGTTAATTTAGCCCACATAAATTTTAATGCTTCTAAAGAATTATAGCATTTTGATGATACCTCTTGCACCTTAACTTCAATACCTACTATGATATGCACTATCTTTTGTTGTTCTTTTATATGCTCCAATTCTACCTTTAGTTCTTGTCTCACTAGCTCTGTGCCTTCATGTATTTCCACCATGGCATATTTATATGCTTTGGTCAGAGACATAAAATATTCATTGTAGGGGAATTGGCCCACCTATTTATTTTGTATCTTAGATAAGGAAAAGACTTTTTTCCTTTCCTAAATAATCATTTCCCTATTAGCTTCATTATCCAACTTCATCTTTCTTATCCTTTGAATACTCCTAGATGACTTGTCAAACAAGGTTGTGATGGATGGGGGATCCATTATCTTAAATTTGGTAATTTGAGAAGTCTTAGATTTTAAATCAATGGCCCATGGAGGAATTGTCAACTAGTTGGGGTCTATCTCTTGTGTAGTTTTAATCACATCCTCTTCTTCAAAATCCTCTATTGGTTGATGTTTCTTTATTGCCTTGATGATTGTGTCAGATAAGGAAGGCCAAATGATATTGGACCAATCCAAACCTCTATATTGGGGGAGTGGGTGGGATATGACAATTTGTGTCTTTGCCTTTTCCCCCTTTTTTGAGCTTGTGACAATGGTTTCCTAGGATGAATTGGTAGATGGAATGTGTAAAGTGATTTGGGTGGATGAGACATGGATTTGGGGAGTGGCCATGTCTATTTCAATATTCCTAGCTACCATTTGTCTCTTCAAGGATCTAATTGTGGTAGTGCCAAAGGGAACACTCATAGTGGACAAGATAGAAGTGGATGGAATGCTGGTCGAATATAGATCAATAGTGGAAGAGTCATTCTTAATTTTTGGAGTGAGTAGAGGGATATGTTAGAGAGAAGAGGAGGTTAATAGATTATCAGAGCTAGAATTACCAACTTCCACCTTGGGAGTTTTCAACATAGATGAAATTAGTATAGAACCAAAAATAGGAATAGAGGAAGAGAATAGGGGAGTGGTCTCTAAAGGAAAATAAATTTTACCTATTGTGTCTTCCATAGTTGGTGTTTTCCCTTTGTCATCCATGAGGCTTAGTTCATTATCTCTCTTTAATTTTACTTCTTCATCAAGTTTTTCTGCTTCTTTCTCTTCCACTTATTGAGGTACTGTAGGTAGGCTTTGTGATTGCTCAATTATTGGACTACCTATGAGGGGAGTCCTAGGCTTCCTATTGTAACAAATAGTGGTATTAAGCTGTAAGGAGGAGCCTTTTTGAGTTGGTCACTACTTCTTATGTGGCTACCCTTGAAGATGAATTTATTTTTACTTTAGGGGTAGCTAAGGGTGTTTGTAATGTACTTGCAACTAGGTGCTCTTGTCCTTATTCTTCCTCATAAAAAGGCTATAGATTAATGGGATATATTAGAGCTCCCATAGGATTAGGATCACTTACCCAAGATTCCATCTTGACTACTCTCAACTTGAAAGGAAGTCCCTGTGAAGGCTCTCCTTATTCCTTAATTTACTCTAGATGTTGGCTCCTCCAAAAATCTAAGGGTGTCCATTCTACATAGAGTGGTAATATACTATGTAATTACTCCACTATAATTAAAGGTTCCTATTGAATCAAATTTAAATGATCCCCCTTCAAGCTGATAACTTTTTCCCTTTTTAAGATAAGGTCATCATTTTGTGCATTCATGAATAAAAAGTCATAGTCATAATGGACATTGGTAGGGGATACTGGGGCCCTGAATGTGTCTTTGTATGTGGAAATGAGGATCCTAGTCCCTATGTGGCACTGTGGGTAAGTGACAAATATTTATTATTATACCCATGTCTCTAAAATTATTTCTCTATTTGTAGTACATTTGACTAATGACCATAAGGTGCCCATAGAATGTGTTTTTCTTTTTTTTATTCAAGTCTTCTTTAATTATCCACTAGAGTTGAAAATAATTTTTTTGCTATACAAATTTATTAGGTACATATTTAAGGAGGCATAGGGGATGGACATTATATCTAATGATCATGATCATCATGTAGTTAGGATATAAAAATAATCACCCCTTCTAGATAGTGTCTTCATTATGCTTTCTTTGATTCTAGGCATTAGAAACCCATGGATTGCTTATCAGACTTGAGGATAAAAATCATTAGAAAAAATAACCATGTTATTGGTATATACATAAATTTTCAAAAATTATAAATAATCATAGATGTGATTCATGGCACAGTCAGTGGCTAGGATCAAAATCTCACCAAGGAATTTATATATTGTACCCATGACGACATCCAAAAGATAATCCATCATATAGAAGTGGCCCACCAGAGTGAGTTGATAGATATTTTATAGAAGCTATTCTCTCAATTATAAGCTTATGATCTCTCCTAAATAAAAAGTGGAATCATTAGTCATCATCATATGTAATAATGGCAGCTAGTCCAAATTGAGGAAATGTATGTTGGGCATGTTGTAGACCCTGTTAAGTAGCACCATCATAATCTACATTCCCATCCTAAATTTGTTGATAGGGGTGGGATTATTACCCTTATATGTCATGTTTTATCTAAGGATATGTCATGAACACATCACCTTATCCATTTAGTTTTCCTAGTTCCACAAAACTAGCCTATGTTTGTCAAATTATGCATCTAGAATTGGTAATGATAAATACCTCTAAAATTCAACTTCAGAGATGCACACCACCAATATATTATTATCCATATGGTATAAAAAATAATACTATGTAATCTTCCCAATGAAAAATAAATATCTTAGGAGGTTGATGCAAGGTATCACCTCAGGCTTATCCATATCTGAATGTAATGCTTGTCTCTTGAGTGAGAGCAAGTCTCTAATGAACTGGTAATTCAAAGGAGATAAATTTACATCTAGTGAAAATACATTGATAGAATAAATAAAATCCCATAATTTATATTAGTTTCTATACCTATTATTAAAAATGGTGGCATCATATAATGTGTTCATGAATTTAATCGAATCCTTAATATAAAATGGTAATGGCAAAAGTGCTCTCCTGAATGCCTTGGATGAAGATGCTATTGCAATTACATGTAGTGTTTGAAATATATTTATGTGTTTTTAAATAAAATTATATCTACTTTGTCATTTATTTTCTTACAATAATATCACATGTAGCTAAGTCTTCTCGTACATAGGATATCCATCAAGTTAGAGTTCGAGTTCATTTACAAGCAATAAATACTTCAAAGGTTGCACGTCATATATATAGATTTAGCATTGAATTATAGTTCATGAATTATAAGTGCCCAATATTCACATATCTTGTATTTTTTACGTAGTTCAAATCTCATTAGTTTAGTTGGTGAGTATCCTTATCAAGTATTGGTAAGTATTTTGATATATTAGTTAAGTATAGTGGGATTTCATCATTTGGGAGTTGGGAATTGGGTTTTGTGTTAGGTCTGAGTTTTATAAAATATCCAAACAAACCTTCTAAACATAAATACCAAATAAAAATCTTGAATACTAAAATCTATCGAACAAAATATCTGAACAAAATGATCAAATAAAAGAAATCCAAAAATCAAAATTTCCAAGTCACAAAAATTGATAATGAATATTTTCAATAATTTATCTAATACAAAAATGTCAAAGACCAAATATATTCAGAATAAAATTTCTACATAAAAAGTTTGAAGACCAATTTTTTGATTAAATATAAGTTATTCAAAATATTTGTTTGGACAAAATGTCCTATGTGAAAAATCTAAACAAAAATCCTAATGAACAAAAGCTGAAATAAGTTTTTAGACACAAATCCTAAACAAAAAACCCAAAGAGAAAAATCCATCAGATGATTAAGTCTTGAACAAAGAACTTGAAGAGAAAAATCTATCAGATGAATAAGTCCTAAACAAAATGTTCAAAGAGAAAAAAAAATATTACAAAAAAGGCATTAATCAAGTCAGTCTATAATAAATTATAATATCATGCTTTGTTTTCTAATTGTAAAGAAAGGATAAATCCATTTAGAACTTGCATAAACATGTAGAAGAAATGCAAGGCCAAAATTTGAAAATAGTGGGTCCCCATTTCTTCTTGCAGAAAAAGGGGATGTTGGGTACAATACAATATTTTATCCATGGGTGGAAGGGGATAATGATCCTTCAAGGATTATTTTTTTAGGTTCCAAAAATCTACAAAAACCTTGATTTCACCATTATTTTCCCTAACAGAGTCCAAGTTATCAACCTAAGATGAGAGTTGAATGATGTTATCTTCTATCAACTTGAACAACTCACTCTTCATCAAGGGCTCTATCTTTGGGTTTATTGGTCTCTATTTTTGTCTAACATGCTTAGTATTTAGGTCAATCTATATTGTGTTTCGGTTTAAGCTATGGTCAAAACCCCTTGTATATTTATAACTCTAAATAAATTTATCATCAAATTCTTCACACAATCCAATAAAAGCTTACATTTTATAAGTGTTACATACCTTTATATTATTCAAAGTTTTATCTTCTGAGATGACTTTTGGCTTGTAGTCTTCTTCCTTGACCATGATATTTTTATTCTCACCCTTTAGTTGATCATCAGAGTTGAAGATAGTTTTTAAAGTAATAAGACCCATGGGTGACTTGTTAGTCTTAAGTTAAATTATTATATCCCCATATTTTTCTTGGATCCTTGAATAATTTTTGTCTGATAATTTAGCCTAATATCATATAAAATTAAAAAATTATTGATCACTATCAAAAACTTGGCAGTTGGTTGCATTTCTAGGGACAAATGGTCTCAATATTATTTTTACAGGTTGGTTGTTGTCCTTCTTAATATCTTTAGGTAGATTATATTGAAAACTCACTGAGGCCATGTGATCAACATCCTTATTTTTTAATCTTAATATTGCTTGAATGTTTAAAGTGATAAAATTTTCCAATAGGTCCCAAACCCTATGTTTGTAAGATATCATGAAGTTATTCTTAGTTATGCTTTTTGATCTCACTTGAGTTCACTATTACCAAACACTTGTAGTGACTATATTCCCATTTCTTTAGCTAATTATAAAACTTGAATCAATACTTCATATTCATCCAAATTTTAGTGCATTTAAATTGAAGTCTAAAAGAATAGAAATAACACTCCTTTTGGGGAGAGACCAAAATAATACTTGCACTTGCACCATTCTTTATCTTTAAGCCATCAAAATATAGTTTCCACATTCCCTTGTGATCTTCAGTTGGTTTCACAAGATTTTAGATGATCTCATCATATTCATGGATTTAATATATACCCAAACCTATTTCCTTAGCATAAAAATAAGGATAAAACTAGAGATTTGAACCCCATTCATCTAGGTGAGTGTCTAGGATCTCCTCTATGGGTGTTGCAACTTCATGGTCAAACTCCTACTCTTGGTCTTGCATTATGAAATTCATATCCATAGGGATATGAATGTATGGTTCAATATGGTATTTATCAATTGTATTAGATCTTATGGTTACTCTAGTCATATATCTTGTCCTGAGTAACATATGCAACCAATCAACAAATATGTAGCCTCCCATTTTTATAGTAAAGTCTTAAAAAAGGTAGTTGGAAAAATAAGGGGGTAGGTCAATAACTGAGATGTATTTAGATATGGAAAATATTGAACATGTATAGATAATAAGGTTTAAACCTCTTATAGTCCCAATTTTTTTGACAATATTCCCATCCAATTAAACCATGACTTTTGTGATATGTGTGTATTTAATACCAAGAGCATCCACTATTTTCTTGGGCATAATAGAACTACTATCCCTAGAGTCTATCATATAGTTATGGAACATATTTTTTCCAACTATAAGGGAAAGGTAAAAAGAGGGAGGATTACCATTTTTACTTTCTTTTGTGTCCATTTGAGGTGAATACAAGTTGACTACAATAATAGGTCCGTTAATTGAGCCTTCTCTATTAGTTGGAAGTTTTTTAGAGCTTCCTAAAGTAAGTCCCTCTTTGCTAGGATAGATAGTGATTCCCACATGGTAATATTAAAGTTAGTCTTTTTCATTTTCTCTAAAATATTAAAAGGAATGATACCAACCTTTAATGGTTCCTTTGTGGGAGCTATGTCTTCTTTCATGAGATTTAGGGTCAATAATTTTGACTTTGCTTGACCAATTGGCACACTGGTTATTTTTGGAAGTATGTTACCTTTTTCAACCTCTTGTACAACTTTAGAAGTTATATCTTGGTCAACCTTGCATGGTTAATCACCTTTTATTTCCCTTTTTCTTAAAGCATATATTTTTGCCACTAAATTACCATATTTGGTTAATGTTTCCAACTGATTTAGACCACAAAAATCCTCCTCTTGCTAGTTTAAAAGAGTGGTATCATTTTAAGTAGGCACATGTACACCTTATTATTGAGAAGTAGCTTCTTCTTACTACCTTTAGGGGGTTGATATACTTTGTACCATCAAGGTTTGGCTGATGACACCAAGAGGGCAAGCATTCTAATTATGATGTTGAGCACAAGGATATCACCACTTTTATTCTTGGGATAGATTGTTCTAAATAGGAAACATGGCTTTAGAAATACTTAGGGTAGGTAGAGAATAGATATTTGGGGGCTTTGCTTGCATGGTTTGGATTTGGGGTTGTGAATTGCCTTGTTATTTCTACTTATTGGGCTGATATGTTTGGTTAACTGGTTGATAAGGCCTATAATTTTATGATTGTTACCTTTTTATATCTCCCAGCTCATTTCTAAATCTTTTAAGCATTGGATTAACCTCATACAAATCATTATAATGGATAGGAGATAAAATTGGCTGATTACTTATTGTGGGGATTAGGGATACAATGGGTTATGTGGGAGGAAACTTTAAGAATAATGGGATTGGAAGCTGAGGGGAAATTTTTCTAGCTTGAATGAGGAAATTTTTAGCTCTTATTTCTATGTCATAATAATATGGGAGTGTGATTCCACCCATTGAATGAATCATGACAACTATATCACTATTTAAATCTCTCAAATAATACAAGAAAGCATTGTTTAGGGTTGGATCCACCAACACTGGGATTCAATTCCACATATTTTGAAATTAAAAATTAAAATAACTCATGAAATCATGAGGATCTCATTTAATAGTGGTTAGTTATTTAACTAGTGAGAGGTAGTCACTCTTATCCTCAAACTATGTACATAAGGTAGATCCTAAGTCATCCAAAACATGAATGGAATTGAGAAGAAAAATTCTATACCACTATAAGGATTTACCCTTAAATTATGAGGCAAGAAGTATGACAACAACATTTTCTTGTGTTATGTTATGAACTAAATAGATGTTAACAACATCCTCAATGTGTTCAATGGGTGTAGTAAAAGTTTCACTAGTATAATATGGAAGGATTTTCAGAGCTAAGGTGGATATATCATCATACTAGGCCAACATAAGTGGGATACCTCTATTGAATGGTACAAAATTTTGATTTCTCTGGACCATAGTGGGAGGTATGAAAAAACTTTGGGTATTTATCAGAGATGTAGATAGATTTTTAGTATTTATTCTAGGGTTAAGTAGAATTGATATTGATTTATTTTTATATGGAAATGATAATTTTAGAAAGTCAGTCCTTTTACCTTTAATAGATGATATTATTTATATCTTTGGCATAAATAAACTTGGATTTCCTAAATTTGTAAGCCAAGAAAATTACTAGGATCTCTTGAAATATGTATGAATCTCACATATTATTTGCTAAAAATAGAACTAATTTCTTAGTTATGATCTTCAGGTCCCATCGAGCATGCTAGGAATTGTTATCAATTAGATTTTTCACTTGTTTGTGTTGTAATATAATATGAGTATCATGAGTTGTAGTACATGGTAAATCTAATAACACAATGGGATATCCTCCAAGCTATGGGACCTTAGGAAATTGAGGTGAACCTTTGCAAAAGGTTAGCTTCCTTTCACTAGGTTTAGTATAATTGATATATGACTAGTTCACATCAAACTACAAATTTCTTAGTTATTTTGCTCATAACTAGGATTTTAACTTGTGAAAAAAGAGTTTTAGAATGATTTTTAAAATTAGAAAATGGTGATGCACCAAAGGATTATATTGGAAATTAATGCTTTCTTTTATTAAACATAGTTGAACATTTAATATGCTAAAATTTATTGAAGCACAATCCTATACAAATATGAAACCAAAGGTAATTTTGAGAATTTTTTAGATAAGGAAGAAAGTTATTTATTTTTTATCAATAAGATTTTAAAAGGGAAAGATAAATACCACATGCGATTTTTATATAAATAAAACAAGAATTTTTTCATTCAAAAATGTAATAGACTTACATACACAAATATGACATAAGACAAGGAAGGTAAAACATTAGTCTATTAGTATTCTCTAGGTTACAACATGTATATGGATTACTCAAAGGCAAAAATTTTGTCTAACTACAAAATGATACATGACCTACATAGGAAACCCATATTTATACAAAAAATCACTCCATTGAGAGAAAAAAAGTCAAAAAAACTTACACCCAATTTTAGAGCTAAAAATCAGGGAGTCTCCATATAAATGTCATCTTTCCTAGCTTGAAATGACATACTTGGTGGAGTATAAGGAGGAAAATAACTCTAAAAAATTTATAAATTTCACCAAGTTTTGAAAGAGGATAAAAATCCATTCGGGTATTTCAGTTAAACCACTTCTCCTTGAGTTCTATTTTATAAATCTCTCCCAAGAAATGGGGCACCAAAATGAACCATGACTTGGTAAAAAATTTAATGCTTTTTAATATTCGGATAATTTAAAACTAAACTTAAAAAGCCTAACTTGAAATTTGTAGTTGATACTTTTATAAATTTTAAGCTTTTTAATATTTGGATAATTTAAAACTAAACTTAAAAAACCTAACTTGAAATTTGTAGTTGATACTTTTATAAATTTTAAGTCATTCAACTTGACAAAAAGGAAAGAAAAAATTACAATGTGAACTTTTTCAACTTGTCAAAAGGAAAACTGCAAATATAAATTACACTTTTTCAACTAAAGCTTGACAAAAAGATAATTGAAAATTACAAATAACTTTTTTTAGATTTAAAGTTAAGAGATGTCAAAATGATAGTTGTAATTTTCAACTTGCAACTTTACAATGTATCTTATAAAAATTATAATTTACATAATGTATTTTTCAAATATTCAAAAAATCATTCTACAATAGTGACTTCTAAGGATTCCTTGTCCATTTTCACTTGTATCTTCTCAATATAAGCATCAAAGATACTGAATATCTCTTGAAGGCACTCTTCATCAGGACAAATTATGTAAAAATTACTAATGCCACATTCTATAGTTACCTTAGATAATTCTCTAGAATTAGCTTTGTAGACTTGGGTATATTTTCCCATTTGACCAAGTGTGTTATGATACTTGATGAACTTGTGGATGGAATTCAAGTTGAGAGTTATATCTTGTGTAGAATCCTTATTAATAACCTATTTTAATTTATATTGGATAACCTAAATAAGAAGAGGTTTATCTTGATAATATACTATGTCACAAGACACTTTACAAAATGAATATTCAATATCATACATTGCATATGTGGCCTTGTCACATGTGCTTTTGGCCTTATCAATGTTTTCACTAAGTATTTAGATTTTGAATTTAGCTTCCCTCTCCATCTCATCATGATATGATGTGTTTTTTATTATGTTTTTATACATGAGGGTGTCACTCTCTTTTAGGTCAATGGCCTATAATTTAGGAAATTAGAGGTTTAGGCTTTCAACCTCTTTTTCATATTTACTTATCTCTACCTTTAGAAATGCAATACCATCCTTGAATGTTTTGAAATAGTCCATATAAAAATCTATTACTTTTTCCCCTTTCGTGATTATATCTTCATCCCAATATTTTTTTATCTCTATGCATCATACCAATCTCTATCATGGCCTCAAATGTTTCTTTTTCTAGAAATTGAAAGAGAGATTGAGTTGACTAGTCACATTTAGGTATATTTAAAATCAAGCAACTATCAACTAATCAAATTTATTATTCACCTCATCTTTAGTAACCTTGGCACTACCCATTTTCTCAAAAAGATAACTTATACTCATTTGGACATCATATTTTAGTCCTCTTATTGGATGACCTATGTGTACCTTAGATATCTAGTAATCCCCCATCGTTAAATCTTATTTGTGTTTGTTAGGTGGAGGAAATATTATCTCCACATATTTTTCCCCTATTGGATTATATGAGATCTTAGAGATGGGTTTTGGATCTCTCTTTGTTTTTTTGGATGCTTCTAATAGATCAAAATCTAGAGTTCTAGGAGATATCATTTATTTCCTCTTCTTTGACACTAATCATGCCAGCCAATTTGGAGTTACTACTAGTGAATCTTGTGTTGTTCCAACATCCATTATTACCTATGAGTTTGAAACTAAATATTATACACTAGTGGTCATCATAATAAGTGATGTATCTACTAATTTTATTGTCATTGAGTCCTTAACCAATGATTTGGATGCCTCTTCCCCATTGGTGGGTTGAGTAGCCATAGTTATATCAGTTGGCATCTATGTTTCTACCTCCTTGGTGTGGGTCTAGGTTGTTATGAGAGTTGAAGAAGGCAAGGATACTTGGATAGGTGAGGTGGATGTGATTACAAAGGGGATGGAAGATAGAAGTGACACATGTATATAGGTAGGCACATGTGGTTGGAATAAGGGAACTTGTGGAAGGGTGGTGTCCAAAATAGAAAATGAATCTATCAATATAGTGGGAACAACCAAAATGGAAGTAACAAGAATTATAATAGAAGATGAAGATGGATTTGTATCCATCCCAATAGCTGAGATGTCTAGTGGGATTATAGTTATAATGACTAAGTATAAATCTATGTACTATTGGGTGGTGTTGGTAATCAATGGGGTGGAAGTGATTGTGGCAGAGGGAGGTAGAGGTGGTGTTGGTGATCAATGGGGTGGTAGTGATTGAATCACTACCAAGGGAATCACTTTCACTAGTTGGTTGGAAGGAGGACCAATTACTTACACTAGTGTGCTTGTGGAAATAAGAGGGGTAATTTTTTACACTAGTGAGATATTAGAAATAGAAGTGATTAATTATATTAGCTAGATAATAGAGATAAAATGAGGGGTTACAGTAGTTATGTCCCTTATGGAAACTAATAGTGGTTGATCCTTTGGCTACTTGGATACTATAATAATCCCTTATTTATTTCTTTTTTTGCTTCCACTTGTACAAGACAACTAGCCCCACTTCCTGATCTATTTGAGTCTCACTACTAAATCCTTCTTCTTGAATCCCACTACTAGAGACTTATGCTATTATTTCCACTACACCCTTTTCCTTTACTTTTCTTAACTTGTATATGATATCTAGGGTCTTTTTGGTTCTTTAACCCCCTTAATCCTTAACTAATTCAATGTCTTATTTATAACTAGGGTGGTCTTGTATAATAAGGAGAAGGATTTAAGGGTAGACAACCTAACTTGAGGAAGAGGTTGGAGAAAGATTTGATTATCATAATATACCCTATTATCTAATTAGTCCTCATATTTTAAATCTTTTAGGACTATTTCCATATTATAAGTCTTAATATTCTCTAAGGTCATTCTAGAATATCTCTCAACCTAACATCTTTTTCATGCTTCGTATCCTCCTAGTAGTCTTCATAAAAATGAATGTGGGAATATGAGGAACCCACTATACTAGTAACATAACCAGTCACATCATAGAAGGGCCTAACATAGAGATATCTCAAGGTCATCTAGTTCATCTATGCATTCACAAAGTTTACCTTAGATAAGTTTAGGTGTATCTCCATATACTGATAGGCAAGTGTATTCCTATCTTGTGCATAATAGATAAAAATTTGTGAGTTTCCACTAGTTCTATCACAAGTTCCATTAAGGTCCATTTGTCAATTAAATATCTAGGAAGGGTGTAAGGACACCCATTGAAACCACCAAATATAATATATTAATATGTAGGAAATTGAATAAATTATGACCCCCAATTTGTAATTTATGTTGTTACAACATCAAAAAATCTTATCCTTAGTTATTTTTTGAACATGATTATGATGCAATAAATAAAAGCATCATTAACTCTTATGAATTATTGTTTGCTCCCATTTAAGTGAGATTAATGTAATAGTTAATTTTTTTTTTGATGTAATATATCATTGTGTTTAATCCTGAGAATGCTTTCCCTTTTTCTAAAATATCGACAAACTAGGAGGTCATATAAAATTTGTCTGTAGTTTAAACCTCCATCAACTATTTGTGAATGGAGTCACTGATCAATTAGGCCCAATAAATGTATATTTTGTTTTGATGGATTAATAAAATATAATGGTACAACCAATCTTGATAATTCTTTTCATTTTGGCTCCTTGTAACTCTGTGCAAGAGTATAATGATATCTCCTACCTCATCCTTGAAGTCTATCCTAGCCAGGGTCTTAGGCATTCTTGTGGCTGAAGTTCTAGGGGTTTTTAACTATTGTTTTTTTAAATTCCATGAAAAATCCAAGTTATTATCATGATAGAATGTGTTAGATAAATTAGGGGTAATGTATATGTAGCTTTTAAATTCTAGGATCAAGAACAAGGTATCAATAAAATATGGATCAAGATTCAGAATCTTATCTCCTTTATTATTCACTACTTCTCTCTTATCAACATCATAATGTTTAGCCATGGTGGGCATAATATTTGGGTTTTACACTAAAAATGAAAAGGATGTATCCTTAGTCAAACCATTATCTTAGATGCTCTAAATCTAATCGTTCTTCAATTATATATTCACTTTACTCTAAAAGTTTGCTAGGTCTATGTGACCTAGATTTGTGTTAGTTATCTTATTGGTGTTTGAATATAGGATAAATGGGACACCAGGTACCTTTAACTTAGACTTCATCTTTTTTCCATACATTTACATTGGATAAATTGGTAAGGGAAACCAACTATAGAGCTATTTGGGATTTGGGCTTGCAATCATAGGTTATTTTCTTGCTTTAAACTTGATATGGTTTTGTTATGATTTTGTAGTTAAAAATTATGGTGGGAGTATAATGTGTAATATATATTTTAAAGTCTGACCAAATGGTTTGGTGGGGTTTTAACTTGTAATTAAACTTGAAAAGTCTAGATAAAAGTCTGGTGGGGTTTTGTTATGATTTTTCACATTACAATTTTTATGGAAGGTCAAGGTGTTAAAGAAAAAGGAATCTCTTTGTAACTTTAAATTGGGGTTGTATGTGTTTCTTCAAGGTTTAATATTTATGGGGTTTTATTTTATAATACTAGGAAGGATTTACACTTAGATTTAGTCAAATTATAGGAAAACTCTAAGGATGACAGGGAGGAACTAGATGGATTTTAATAATAAGATTATACAATTGTAGGTAAAAATTGGAAAATGCAAGAAACAAGGTAAAATGATGATATTATTTTGATAATCCCAAAGGTAAAAACCTAGGTACAATAAAGGAAAACTTAAACTTGAGTAAATAAAATAATAGAGGTGATTGAAACAAATGTGGGTGACCAAGAAAAATACCATGAATTCATGCTCTTTGTTTGGCAATAGATGGATATGGTGTGTCGTGTTTGTGTTTCTTGACAATGGTGGTGAATGAACACTAGTGACTACATTGCTCATATTATAGGTTTGGATCATAGTTTCACTTGAAAACATAGCTTTAAATTTAATTAAAATGCTAATAATGATGCAAAACCTAAATTTTATATTAATAAACCATGTAATTAAGCCAAACATGTTGATTAATTTTAGTAAATGGATCAAATACAAAAAAGTAGGTCATTAGAATCACTTTTCAAGTTTGAAACTTACAAATTTGTAATGTATTTCCCATTCTACACTTTATATTGAGGGGTTATGTAGTTAGGAATTGTTTTGGAGGTGAGTAGTGGGATCTTGATTACAATTTTCAACTTTAAAAAGTTAAAAAGTGTATCAAGAGTTTTAATTCCCACTGGGTTATGTCAAAGGGTAGGAAATGGAGTCTACATTACTCTTTACAACTTTGTAAGTTACAAATTATAACTTGAGTTTTGGTTCCTACTAGGTATGGATGAAGAGTGGAAAGTGGAATCCATATTACAAATTTCAACTTCGAAAATTTAAAAATTATATTGTGAGTTCTATTTCTCACTAGGTATTAGGTAATCAAGAAAGTAGATGTTTGGGTGCACTTTCAAACTTTGTAAAGTTTCAAAATGCATAGAAATCTCGATTTTATATTTGGGTCTTGGAAAAGGTATTTAGGCCATTTTAAAAGCTTTTCAAAAAAAAAATTATGGGTATCCCTTAAGGTATGAGGTTTTCTATGTTTTTTGGCATAAAAATATCAATAATATCCAAGTCAAACATGCTTTAATCAATGAAGGTTCAAACACTTGTGTGGCTTCCCTTGATTTTATTAAAACACTTGGATATTCCAAATGAAAAGTTAAATCCACTCAAGTTACATTTCAAGAATGTGATAAAAGATAAATCCCCCTTTAGGTTATGTTTGGATTCCTATCATGGTTCCCTTAGTCATGGTACATGTGAAAGTCATGAATAAATTTTTCTAGTTTCTTACAATATCTTACTTGGTTGACCTTAGACACATCACATGAGAGAAATCACCTTGTCAACATACTAATGTTTTAAATTTAACTATAACATTGTTATATATAAGATTCAAGGAGACATAAACCCTTGAAATTTTAAACAATTTCAAGAATGAGGTGTTTTTAATACCTACCCCTAAACCTCTACCTAGCATCCCATTTTTTGAATTTCAATGCTTTAATTATCCCATCTACTCTACTAGAGGTTATAATGGTCATCCTAAATTAATAAGAAACACATCAACTAATATTATTGATTTAATTTATGATGAGCCAAATGATATTAGTTTAAAAATCAAGAATTTTAATCTTTATCATGACATAATCTCTCAATTACCTCCTATATGACCTTTATCTTGCCAAAAACCATTATATTAAATTTTAGTTACTCTAAAAATACTAAAAAATCCATTCACCATAACTCTTCGACTGATAAAATTATCAATTCATGTACTATTTATTTGTACACTCTTAATTATAATGATGGATATTATTTAGATGATCCCTTTTAAGATGGCTTCACCCAAGCTAAAAATTTATAAATACTTAGATATAATTCTTATTTACAACATTCTCTTACTTATATTCATGTAGTTCCTCAAATTTCTATATTACATGATATTAGTTCTTCATCTAATGTTCATAGGTTTAAGATGGAACACTCACACACTGCTCCTCTAGTAATTTTTGAGCCTCTTTAGAGTACGCTTATGGACATGCCATGGCATAACCTTATTAGTTTGATAGGTTCCATGATCTTCCTAGCTTACTTGAGATATGTTAGCTACACTACATCAACTCATTGTGAATCTATTTATTGATGCAGTACAACTCTTGATGTTAATCCTATTCTGATTTATCCACCTATTGGTGATGGCATAATACATTTTCATTATATTGATCCTCTAGTAGCATGATTGGTAGATGAGCCTTATTTTTAGATCCATAGAGTTATTGATCACTGGGATAATGATTTTAGTGTATACTAGTAGTAGAAAGCCTCAGGCTCTTCTTCTACTATAAATAGTTGACCTTCATTGTCTATTACTAAACATATTATTTGCTTTTATGATGCACATAATCATTCTTCTACTCATTTTTGATAACTTCAGTAATATATTGATACATTATACCTAGATAAGGTGCAATATACAAATAAGAGCATACCATCTCCTAAGATACTCCAAAAATACATCCATAAATATATGGAAGTTTATTATCTTTGGCACTAGTGTACTACGCATCATACTAATAGATGTTTAGTACTTCAACAGAATTTTTAAAATTTACCAAGGCCTACGCCTTCATTGGCTTATCCTCATTCTACAAGACATTTGCAGACAAAGGATCCTCCTTCTTCACAACCTACATCTCTTTATAGAACATAAAATAATATTCATATTTTAGTGCCTCATAAGATTCATTCTTCTTATATCATACCTACCTTCTATGTAGAGATGATATAACAAGAAGTATTTTCATGACTTTTTATAAAGATTGATGAACTCTTATTAAGGTCAAAATACAATGACATAAGGATGTATTATATGTTATGGATGATATTTTATATGACATTTATCAATATTTATAAACACATCATAGTGTTCCATCACATTATTACATGATTTGTATGTGAGTTATGAGCATATATGGATATTATTTTTGGCTTATTATTTAAATGTATGATGTATTACTTTTTTCTCATGGATTAATTTCTTCTCATGATGTTATTTCTCTTTTTTCTTATGACTTAAATTAATATCTCATATATTATAATTATTTTCATGGCTTAATTCCTTTGTCATGATTACATGGTTTAAGTCTTTTCTCATTTTCTTATTATTATTAGTTGATTTTTTTTTCTTACACATTTTTTGTCATTTTTTTTCAAAACAATGTAGTTATTATTGTGATATAGTTCTAGGTCCCACATCCCTTTAAATACCCTATCTTTACCATATGATTAGTTATAAATCATAATTATCATTGTATCATTACGTACATAGATATATTTTAATCTCCATTTATCCCCCTCATCTCCTTTTCATACTAGGCACATATACAGTTGAGTATTGAGATCACACACTAGTTTTTAGGAAAGCATATTTGTTTAGTGAAACATGTCAATATCTTTAGGAACTCTATGTCCTCTAACCAAAATCTAAATCTTATTTCTATTTTTCGTTACTATATTCTCATGTTTGGCTATTCCAAATCTATATGGAAGAGGAATAAAAAAATCCATAAAAATTTAAAATTAAACTAATTTAAACAAAAGGCAAAAATGAACATTCAAAAGTCAAAATCATACCAAAATACATGACTCATTTCTTAGTACATATATTCATATTCAATGTTCAAACTCCACAGTTAGATTCATAATAGAGCTGAGGTACTTTTGGGTTTGGTAGGCTAGTAGATTGGGATAAGAGATTTCAAAATTATCTTTAATTATACTGGCTCTGTAAGGGTTCCTAAGGAATGGGGAACATGTTGTGGGAAGGTAGGTCCATTTTAATTTTCTTATATATATAACCTTCATGATTTGATCCTAGTATTACACTTATTTTCCCATAGTTGTTTGTGTTTATTGTGAATAAATACCTTTTGCATTTGGCATCTAATAAATTCTTAGTTTGTACCTATTTACTTAGTATGTCTCATGCCTACTAAGGTTTTATTACAAATGTAGGTGTGTCATGATTTTTACACTCCTTACTTCATTACAATAATACCAATATTCTTCCTTGACAAATATGTTTTGTAAATTGATCATACCCCTTGCGTTTTCTTTTCATGAGTTGAAATATAAGACCTTGGATATGATCAAGCCTTCCTCACAAATATCTCCCAATATTAGAATTTAACTCATTGGTTTTACCTTTGTGAGTTGTAGTGTAAGACCTTGGATAGGACTGGGCTTTCCTCAAAAAATATTCCTAACAATTCCACACCATTATTAGTCACAAAAATAACTATCAATCTTGATATTTACATCTTATCTTACTTATTATTTTGTCTTACACACTTCTCAAATTTATTTAGTGTGTTTTACATTTCAATTTATTTATCAAATACATTTTACATACTTACAAACTTGATTTAATATGTTTTATATTTTCTTCAATATATTTACATTTTACACACTTTTTCAACATTTGATTTAGTGTGTTTTACATTTCTATTTATTTTATCAATTACATTTTACAAACTTATCGATTTGATTTACTTTATTTTATGTTTTACCAAATTATTTTCTTAAATGTATTACAAATTTTCCATCATGGTTTAATGTGTTATACATCTTATTTTTATGAGATCTAATCTATCATTTAAACTTTCAATTTTTCAATTTTTATTCTTTTTAAACATGCATTTGTTCATAAATTGTTATAAAAGAATCCAAAAATACATCACATATTTTATCATAGCATATTAAAAAAATTAAAATAATGTGCTAAAAATAAAATATATAAATCCATAACATCCATGATCAATATACAATAAAAAAACAAAGAGCTATATATATCCAATAAATAAAGTGTTTGATACAATAAAACATGATACAAGTAAAATACTATAAACAATTTTTATGGTTGTGGTCCACCCTATCCATCTAGTGGACATGACACACTACCCATATATTTTTATGATTAACCCTTATAAATGGTCCACTATAATGACTCCATCCAATAATAAATACTCTCATCTAGCTTTCCCTATGGATTGGTCACATGGGCCTATACACATGTTATCCCCCCTATTGTAGCCATATGAGTAGTATGTTCCTCAACTACTATCTACCATGATCATAGCTATCCATAACCTACCCCAAGGGTAGATGTGTAGTGTCCCCTTGTGTTTACAACTCTCATGCTACCTCATCAACTAGTTAGAATTGATGACCTTATCATAAGTATCATGATGAAAAAATACACCATCTAAAATATCATGGTGTGCAGATTATACTACTGCACCCCATCTAAAATCCTCCTTAGTAGTATCTATAATACAAAAAAAAATGTATATTATATCTCAACATATATATACCATAAAAGAAAACAAATATGTAAACAAATATACATCTAAAACCCACTATATATCTAACTATCTATCATCTAAAGCCAACAAAATAACAATAATTCACAAAAAATAATCTCCTTATCAACAATACCACTAAATACCTCCACTAGATCATGCCTCTAAGGTGCTGAAAAACTAAGAAATAGAACTTGAGCATGCCATGGTCCACTCTATATCCATCACTCTATCAACTAGCTCTATGATGGATATGTCATGAGATATCTTTGATCAACTGCATCCACCTATGGATCCTCTTCCTTTACCTCCACCACCACCTATCATTATCTCCGTCATCATGGTGATCATGGTGGAAAATGTAAAACTTATTGTGGTATAAAAATCACCACATCTACATCCTCTACATTTGATGCAACCATCTATACATTATCAAATGCTACTTCCTTAGTAACAACTATCATTTCCCTTTATTATTATCACCATCTAGTCCAAGGTCTCAATTATCATGGTTGAATCATATGTACATAAATAAGTAATCCTACACCACCATTACCCCTCCACTCCCTTGATACCTAAGAATTACTATAAAATCTATTGGAGGTGAAAATCCTAACTATCTAGGTCGATAATCAATAGGATATGGCTCTACCCACCATGTATAGTGTCAAATAATATATACACAAGCCAATATAAGAGAAAAAATGGGATAAATAGGTAAAATAGATGCAATTCCTACATAAGACTACCATATAATATCACTATGAGTAAAATTCTATAGTTCCAAAGTGGGTGGCATAACACATAACACATAATCATGTTGCCATCTAAGAACACGAGGTAAATTATCATCAATATCATGGGTCAACTCACTTGGTTGATACATAGGTAATATCTCATATATTTAGATACTAAGTAAAATAATGAGTCCCATATTATTCTACCCATAAGACAAAATATTATACATGTCATGTACTATTTGTACCAAAATCACTAACCCAAGGTCATATAAAGTACCCTACTCTAAAATTGACTAACATAAAGAGATTTCATATAGAATCACCTTCCCATATGACTTGTGATACAACATAAAAGGAAAATAATCACCTTCTATATATATTAAAATGTCTACACATAGAAATCAAATAATTTTACATGAAAACCATCATAATACACCTTTGAGACAGTTACCCATAAGGCTAAGGCTTGCCTCTCTACATTTATCTCTTAAGTATCACAAATCATGGGAGTACCAAAAATAAGAATTCAAAGAAGAGCATAGACATTCTATAAAGTGATATCCACCTCAATGGTATCCCCATCCACCTCCCATCTGAAAGTGTTGGTTGGTCACTCCCATGCTCCTAAGAACATAATGACTAATTTAACACTCAATGGGATCCTATGAATTTACATAATCCCACCAAAACTCAATTATTATAAATGCACACAATCATCTATGTTAAGTCTATCTAATAATTTGGGTAGCCATAATACATCTACTAAACTCTAGAGCCTCTATCATCTATAAATTTTTTCAAATAATAAAACATGTATTAACCTTAATCTCACATAATAAAGAAAATACACTATAAAAGACTATCATTTAAAAAAAAAAAATCAAGATTAATTACTTCATTAACCTCATTTGATATTTTCTCAACATCCTATACTAAATCAACCACAAGATAAACTATGTCAACAAAAAAAAGTTAGATAGACAATTAACTATGTTGACCACTATCAAAAACATAAATCTACATCAACCACTTTGAACGTAGTCAACCAACTCACATAACTAAGTTATAGAAACTAATATGAGGTTAGGTATACTACATCAACCACTTTAAACAAGGTCATCCATATTTTAAAACTAAATCAATCACCTTCTTACATTACTATGTTGGCTAGCATGTACAAAGTTGGCCACTTTGATATCATTAAACTAGATTGGATCTCCCTTACAAATTCAACCACCTATCATAAAACTACATTGGCCACCTGATACTCAATTGGCCACCCTATTTCATTTTTCCATTTTCAACTATTTTGGCCTAGTTGATTCCATTTAGTTTCTATGGTGATTTTTCACCCATTTATCATTAATGTCTTAGGCATTAATGGCAAATTTAACTACCTACATATTGACTATCCTAATTCCAATCCTAGCCTAAAAATTATTGGGGTAAATTCTACTACATGGATTTGCCCCAAAACCTAGTTTTTCAAATCTACCTATTTTTTCAATAAATAAATAAATAAAATTAAAAATTTAAGGCATGTTTACCTAGACCATGCTAGAATATTTTGTTATGCTCCCCCCAACTCATGCTCTTTATATTCAGGCCATAGTCTTTCTCCTCACACTTTTGGATTACATAGAGCTTTAGTTTTCTCACAATAGTAAATTAAAAATGAATAGTAACAAAACCTATTTATATTTTGAATTTAAAAATTATTTAGATACTAATTATTTACTTAATTGTTTTGTATTTTACTCATAGCTATGTTTAATATCTCTTTTTCAAAACTACAATATATTTTAGAATCCTAACACTATAGAGAATTTTTCTACACATAACACATTTTTTTCCAAAATAATTAATTTTTCCCTTATTTCTCATGTTTACCTAATGTTCTCTACATTAGATGCCTCTTCATTTCTCTCAAATTAATTTTATTCTATAACAATAAGGTAAGTAAAGGTATGTATATTTCAGTTCTTTCCTTTCATTTTAGCTCAACATTATGTTTTACTATGTTCTTTTCCTAAAGCACCATCATGTGTTATAATTGTGTGACAAGTGATTTCAAAACTTTATCAGTTACTAATGCTTTCTCTTTTTAGGAACCCATCAAATCCTTATATCTCTAAGTGCATGTGTTAAAGGGTGCACCAAGAAAGGGGTTGGCAGACCTTTAGTGCTTTGCAATATTGTTGGACCCTATACCATTACCTAAATCCAATACAAGGTACTCTTATATGATTCCCTAAGTATTAAAAACCCACTTATACACTCCCCTGAGTAATTCACCATCCAAAATATCCCCCACCTAAGCAAAGTTCAGTTTTTACCACTTTTCTTACTACATCCATTGTTTTGACCCTGTTAGGAATTTATCACAAGTTAAAAAAATCCATCAACCCAAGCCAACATAGTTCAAGGCTTGATGACTCTATTTCCCACAAAATAAATTTTACCTAGCTAAATTCATTGGATAAATTATTAGGATGGTTTAGGGTCAATCCATGGCTATAAATACTAACTTAATTTCATTTCTAAAGAGACTATCATTCAATTACACATCATTACTACTCATAAATTTTATTATACAATAAATATGAGGTTTCATTACTTAATTTTTTGCCTTAGAGAAGAAGCACTTGTCTATTTTATGTATTGGATGCATAGGAAAAGTATTGTAGCCTAGATATGATCTATCTTTGTGATCCTTACAAACCACAACAACCTCTTACAAAATTCCATGAACCAAGGGAGTGATTGAGGCATGACAATTTCAATTTAACAAGATAAGTATACTCATATCCCTTCATATTTTGATAAGTAGATGTTTTAGAACTAATGGATTAAATTGTATCTCTCTTTACTTAGATTAATTATATGTTCTATTAGATACAATCATCTTTGCATGCTTATTATCTTCTCCATTTGTGCCAAAATATTTGGTGAACATTAAATTAACTTGCATATTCATTTAGAATATTAGCTTACATGTTTATTTATTATATTAGATTGCTTATTATTATTACAATAATGAGACCTAGCTAGGTTTATCACAAAATGGCATTTAAATAGATGCCTTAAAAACCTCTCCTTTGAAATTATGTGATAAAATATACCTTAGTGTAGGTTTAAAAGATCCATCAATGGTCAAGACCTTGATACAACAAAGTATTGCTAAGCAAATAACTAATTGATTACCTTCTCTAAGCTTAGATATTACTAAGTAGGATAAGATGTACATCTATATAATTTCACTTGCATACAATTCAGACATATAGATGTGTTTTCCATATGACTAATATGGAAATAGGAAAAAATAAGAAGACTTTACTCATTTGAATGTTTGATTGAATGATTTTGGTAGGTTACATTGTGAGTTTCTTGGTGTGTGATAGGTAAGGAATGAATGAGGGTTGATATTGTATACATAAATCCTTTTTGGAGAATATATCATATTAAAACAATTAGGGCAAATATAGGTATATGTTTCATTTAAAAATTGTATGACTATAGGGCATTGGACACTTGCATTGGGATAGGACACTTGTGTTGATTTAGGTATCTAACTAGGATGTAAATGTCTAGACAACTAGAAAACATGCACATGTATATAACTTGTAGAAATAAATATAAGTAAGTTTATAACATTATGAGAATGATACAAGGTTTTAGTCTTCATAATAACACTTTAAATACTAAGATATATGTAATAGTCACAAATATATAGCATATGTGAGCCTTTCGACAATGGGAAAAGGTATAAAACTAATAGGAATAACCAATGTCTATATTTTCCAAGTGTACAAAATTCAAGTGCTATATAATTTATCAATAGAGTCTACATTTCCTTCTCCCTTTAATCTAGTAATAAAACTACTATTTTAAAGGAAAATAAATGTGTACTTAGTTGTGTATAACACATATTGCCTTTATGAGAGATCAACTAGAGTGATTTTATAGTGACTAAAATTCACCTAAGATCATTTTACAATATATAATTTATGCATATAATCTGAAATTGAAAGCATTGAAATGATTGAAATAGAAAGAGAAAGGTTAAGGAGTATACTTATGTATCAATGTAACTACCTTACCTTTTGGCAACTTGATTTGAAAACATGTAACATCATGAATCATTAAACTTAAGATTATGAAAAATATAAATATAGATATATTGGAGAACACATGCACCTAACCTTGGAGAAAAAGGTGAGTTTCCATCTCATAATTAAAATTAGATGAACCATATGACCTAATAGTACTTATAACCTAGTGAGCTTTAGTGAACCAAGTCAATACACATGATAAATATATTGACGTTAGATTATGTAATCAATTCAAATCTATAAAATTGTAAATAATGACTTATTTAATCACCTCAACCATACCAAAATTAAATCATCTATTACATTAGATTAGCTCAATATAATCTATAATGGTCCAACCTAGTGAGTTAAAGTTCATATAATTGTTTGAAATCTAAAAGGTGATTTGAAATTTAGGTGATATTTACATAAAATATGCACCTTATTATTTTTTTATGCTATAACTCAGATATAGTAATGGTACTAACATATATAATTATACCATAATTGTGTATCAAACTATGAATTTTAGCCAATTTTAAAATTGTGTGTGGTTAATATGTTTCCATAAAATGCCCCCACTATAATCTAGAATTTTAAATTATTGTAAGCATGGAGAATATGTTTCCTAAATATTCCCCCACTATATACATAAAATTGAGAACTAGTATGAGTGTGGATAATATGTTTTCAAAACATACCACCATAACATGCATTCAAAACATGCCCCTAATGATATCTAAATTTATGAATAATGTGGATGCCATGCCTCTATGGCATTCCCACACTAAAATAACCCCACTTGAAAGGTGAGGGAAAGTAGAAAATGGTATTAACCTTATCTAAAAAGGCTAATATAATAATTTAAACTATGAATGTATCATGTAATATATAGGAGAAAAATGTATAGGTAGATATATCATTGAGGTACATAGTATGTGATCACATCAAGTCCTAAGATGTATGATATAGATCATGGAAATATATAAATAGTAATAATAAAATATCAATAATAAATCAATCACCATCCAAAAATGCTCAAAATTAAATCAAAAGATAAAGGTCGAAGGAAACCTCTATAGAAACTATTTCTAAATTATATAACACCTCAGTCTTGTACGTTTAGAAAAATTAGACCTCTTATTTTTGAACCTTTCCCACTTTCTAAAGTATTTCATCTTCTATATATTGTGCCCTTTGGCCTATTTGTTAATTTGAGTAGTCTTATGTTAATGACCTAAGCCTTTTATCTTACCCAAAATCTTTAAAAGCCACTTATTTTCTACATCTACAAGTTTTGAGTCTATACCTATTTTCCTTCTCCTTAGACACTAACATCCAAGACAAAAAATTGTGTTAATGATTTTGTCCCAACTTGATACAAGTGTCTAGTGACCTAAGTTCATCCAATTTACAAAATAAATGTATCCTATTGGTCAGCTTAAGTGCTTTAATTCGAGCTATTTATCCAAAGGGGTTGATGCAAATACAAGATCAACCCTCATTCATTCCTCACCTAAAAAACAAATAAAAGACCAAAATAGACTAAGGCAAATTATCAAAACCATTCAAACAACCATTAAATTGAATAAAGATTCCCTATTTCTATACTAGTCATAGAGACAACACATCTATAGGTATAAAGTACTGAAAGAGTAACCCAAGAGATATATTTGCCAAGTTACAAGATAGGCCGCTATTGTCCTTGCTTATCACATATTGCATGATTCACACACAATCCAATGTGTAGGGAATAACTACATAAACATTAGGTCCTCTTCAAAATATTTTATACTTAGGTAGAACTCAATGATATATGGGTCTTTGGGATCTTCTTGACATCGTGTGCCCACTAAACCATTTTCCCCAAGGTCACCATGAAGATGAAGAAATAGGGTTTTGAAAATTCATGATGAGTGATAGTCCATGACCTAAATTTGAATGTGCCAAAGTGAAGGTGAATACAAACCCATAAGCATCTAAGTGGTCACATCCCTTTTTAGTAGGTATTTTGTATAAAAACTTACATTGATTTTAGATAATAGTGTTAATGCAACCATCCCAGGATGACATTAGTGTCCATGGGTCTAGAAGAATCTAATTTAGGATCTGATGATTATTTTAGAACCATATTCCAATCTAATTCCCACCTATTTTACATCCAAAATTGCATTAACATTATAACAAGCTAAGTACATTACTCCTTTGTATTTTATATATCTATCAAATTTGTATTTACTATTTTTAGCATAACTTAGCATAAGAAATTTAGTGTATGTTTATATCCAAGTTTTTCATCCAATTGGATTATTTTAGATCTAATTATCACCCTTGTTCTTATTCATTTATATATAATACTTTAAATATTATCTAGGTAACCTCAACATATAACACTATATTTTAGGGTTAAACATTTGGTGAACCTGACATAAAGAGTCTATCATTCATATGTTTCATATGAATGGTAATATATAACCTATAATAAAATATTCAACCTCTTTAACTGATATGTTACCTATTATGACTACCATGTGATATTTTAAATAACAATTCAACATTCTTGAGCTAAACATTTATTTTCATGAGGCTATTTTTGAGGAGAATATATTATTAGAAAAACTTATTAATAAGGATTTATTTTAAAATCCTTACCCTTTAAGATTTACTATTCCTAATCTATAATCATTTTATGGTGAAGGGGATCTTTCTATTCATCTAAAATAATATATACACTCTTTTGAACATTGGGCCCAAAATGAAAGCTTTCTCTTAAAGGCTTTTCATCACATCTTAACACAAGGGGATCTTGCTTGGTTTTATAGTCTTCTAAATAGTTCTTTATCAACTTTTAAAAAACATTAAGATGTGTTTCTATCATATTTTAATCATTATACCTTACCTAATTTTCCACTAGAACATTTTCAATGATTGAAATAAATAGAAAATGGGTCTATACAAGACTATGTTCTTCAATTTAAGGATGTTTTGTATTCCTTAAATTATACACCCTTACATTTTGAAGTATAATTTATATTTATTAGAAGTCTTATTTCTCCAATTATATAAATAACATTTCATAATCTCTTTACTTCATTCTAGACCTTATATTGAGATTTTTACAAATATGCATGTGCTCTAATGAATACTCAAACCAAGTTGACTATCTCTTAACAAAATACTATGCATGCTGAGAATCGTGTTCCAAGAAAAATAAATAAGTTATAAAATATAATGAACCAATTCAAACACCTTATGAAAAAATAATAGTATATGTCAAGGAAAAATTTATAAATGTTTTGAATAAAGGAAATGAAAATGCTTACAGAGTATCTTCCATAGCTAGACCATAGACCCCTACCAAATGGTAGCCTCTTTAGTTTTATTGTTACCATGATATACCACATGCTATATTTTTCACACTATTTGATAAATGAATGATGACACTTCCTACTAAATCACATTATCCACAAAATCTATTTGAAAAGGAAAAGGGATAATAGTTTTACACTTACTAGGATATTAATGGACACTAAGATAATGAGTGTTTTACTCTTGAGAAAAAGATTACATAGTTAGACAACCAGGGAATTGTTTTATATAAAAAAGACATATCTAGACCTATTTCACATAATTATCCTATAGGCTTGTGTAAGAGGTTTGAGTCATCTCATGATTATTATTTTGAGTAAAACATGGTCCATAAGCTTTCATAAAAGTTGACCACTAGCATAACTCCTTATCCTAGTGTACTATCTACCAAGACTAATCACTCACACATTGACCCTACCAAAGAACCATTAGTTAATCAAGTCCTAAATAGAGTGACACATGGAGGGTATATATCTACATAGAATATATGGGTACCTAAATAGATATATACAAATTCTTAGGATATTTCTATAGATACTTTAGAATTAGTGATAAAATCAAAACCAATATTTCTATTACCACATGATCATTACATTCAAGCTTTCTTATTTCCATCTGAATTTGATTAAATATGGTGATTAATTCATTATCAATAAATTTTAATTTTCATAAAATTAAAATATTATATACTATGCACCATATTTAGACACCTAAAACACCTACACATGTTCCTATTACTACTATTCTAAAGAAACCACATATCACACAATTATGGGTTCCACAAACCCCTATTCCTTATATTACTAATTCATGACCTTAAATTCATATTTTACATATGTATAGCATCACATACACTACAGTGATAGATATTGCACCTACACATGCTCCTTGGTAGTACAAAAAATTCTTTACACTAGGTTCTGTGTGGGGAGATATATAAGAACATTCTTTGGATGGGATCAAATGATGATATTTCCTCTTCACAAACATTCAAAAATCCAAAAATAGTAAAAAAATATAAAACATTCAAAAATCCAAAAATATCTTTGGCACTTACATGTTCTATTATCTCCATGGCATCAATATGTTAGTTATATGTTAATGTATGACATATCAGTTACTCTTACATACACATGTGTGTCATGCTTATACTTGAGTGTGATACAGACATACATAGATACATGATCTATTCTTATTTCCAATGTTGTGTCTTTCCTCTACTTATGTCATATGGACATTATGGGAATACAACTATATGATCATAATACTCATATTTAAAACCAATTAATGGTCAATTTACATTATCATTTTGAGCTTATATATATTTACACATGCCTTTATCCATGATTATATATTTCATAGGTTATTTGATATACTATGCATTTGAAATTATTTTCTAACACTTTTGATCTATGTGATACTATGATATTTCTATATTTGTTTATTATGATTCCCTTATTCAGTTCTTTGAGTGTCTTTCATTAGTATTATATTTCTTGTTCAATCATTTGAATATGCTCCTTTGTTCACAGCCCCCATTCCTATGTGTGATTTATTTTACATTTAGATATGTTACCATTTGTTTTAAGGACATTTTAGTATGTCATTATTAATTTTATGGACATTTGAATAAGTCATGTCCCTTTGATGATGCAACATTTAAACATGCCCCTTATTTGTAACATTGGACCACTATCTTTTGACTTGATTCTGAGTGCTCTTGTGTGTGTGCTTGATTTGTTTGTTGATATTTTATTATTACTATCTAGATTTTACCATGATATTTATCATGAATCTTAGGCATTCAGGTGATCACATTATTCTATGAGATTCAATGCCATATTTACCTATACATGTTCTTTGATGTGCTACATGGTTCCATTCATAGATTATACAATTTTTTTTATTATTTTGAGGTGAGGTAACTACTATTTAATATTATTCTCTCACCTCAAAGGGGGGCATGTCATAGAGAAATGTTATTCAATTTTTTTATAGTATTATATTTAGTGTGTTCATGCTTTGAAATCATGTGGTACTTATTATAGTTTTCATATTTAGTGGGGGAATTCATATAGGCATGGCTTCCATACATTCACAATTTTTAGATTCAGTGGGGGCATACTTAGGAAGCATGTTTTCCACATTTATCCAATATTCAACATCTCCATATTATAAAGGGGAAATGTTTTAGAAACATGTTCTCCACAGTATCACTTATTTTAGTTTTCATATTTCTCCATATATAGTGGGGGGCATGCTTTTGGAACCATGTTCTCCACACTTATATAGTTTCTGAAGTGGACAAATCACATAATTATATAAAGTTAGATTCTAATTGTGGTGGAATTCTATATATTGGGACCATTTTTATACATAGTTTATAGCATGAGACATATCTAAGGTGTATATTATATGAAATTTGCACATAATAATACAAAATCAAAATATTTTTTTAGATTTTAAAAACTCTTATATCAACTATTACCACATCATGGACTTTTATGTACTAATACTTAGGGAAAAATCTTATGAAATTATATTGATCCAATAAACTGCAGTAGTTGTTTCAATTTTGGTATGGTTGAGGGGATTAAATAAACTAATTTTCCAATTTTCTAGGTTTTGACTTGATTTTATCATTCAACATTACCAAGTTATAAGTATCATTGGGTTACATGGGTTGAGGTAATCTCAACCTCTAGGTAGAAACTCACCTTTTGGCCAATTCTCTCTCTCTCTCTCTCTCTCTCTCTCTCTCTCTCTCTCTCTCTCTCTCTCCTCTCTCTCTCTCTCTCTCTCTCTCTCATCTCTCTCTCTCTCTCTCTCTCTCTCTCTCTCTCTCTCCTCTCTCTCTCTCTCCCTCTTTCTCTCTCTCTCTCTTTATCTTCTTAGATATATGCCATTTTTAGATGTGTGTGTGTATCTTAATCTCAATTTTAGAGCTTTACAATGATACATATTTTTAAAACAAACTTTGCCAATAGACAAGGTGGTTATATTGACACACAAGTGTACTCCTAAACCTTATTATTTCAATTTTAATCTTTTTAATATTTTTAATTCTAACTAATTTTACACTATAATATGTTATTATTTATAGGTCAATAACTAGTAAAAACACTCAAGTTGGGATCAAACAAAGATAAGGTGTGTTTATACACACCTAGGTACACATTCTTTTTACTTTAAACTACTAATTTCATTACCAAATTAAAGGGGTGGGGAATGTAGACATTATTTATAAATAATATGGCACCTTAGTCTGGTACACTTATCAAACTTAGACCTTGGTTGTTCTCAATTCTAGACATTTTTTATTTTTTGAAGTTTTGTGTCTTATCTTTTTTGTGCTCTTTGGCCTATCTATTAGTCCAACTAGTCTTATGTTGATGACCTGGGCCTTCTATCTTTCCCAAAATTGTTAAAACATGCTTATATTCTACCTTTTCAAGTTTTAATTCTATACCTACTTTATTCTCCTTAGACATGAATGTCTGATACATACACCTGCATTGATTACTAGTGTCTTGACCTAGTGCAAGTGTTTAGTTTCCTAAAGTCATCCAAATTTTAAATGAAATGTATCCTAAAATTTATCTTAAGTAATTTAATGTGAATTATTTTTCCAAAAGATTGATATAAATACAAGATAAACCCTCATTCAATCCTCATCTACAAACCTAAAAAAAGACTAAAAGAGTCCAAGGCAACTTATCAAAAGCATTAAATTGAGTAAAACTTTAATATTTCCCATACTAATAATAGGGACAACACACTTTATAGTTATGAAGTACTAAAGGAGTATCCCAAAATCTATATTTTCCAAGTTACAATCTAGTTAACTATTTTACTTACTTATCACATATTGCATGATTCACACAGAAGTCAACACATAAGAGAGAACTACATCAGTCTGAGGCCCTATTTAGAGTGTTATATATGTAAGTAGTGCTCACTAACATAGGGGTCTTTGGGTTCAGATTGATGTTAAGTACCCATTAACCCATTTTATCCATGGTCACCATGAATATGAAGAACTAGTATTTTTCAAGTTCATGAGGAGAAATAGTCCATGACCCAAATTTAAATGCACCAAAGTGAAGGTGAAGTCAAATCCAGAAGTATCCATGTGGTTACATCCTTTTCTAGTAGGTATTTTATACATGACACTTAAGTTGAGTTCAGATAGTAGTATCGATGCAACCATTTTAGGATGACATTAGTGTCCATAGATCTATAAGCATCCAGGTCAAAATTTGATGACTATTCCAAAACTGTCTTCCTATCTAATTCCTAATTATTCTAGATCCAAAATTAAATTAGCATAAGAACAATTTAAGTACATTATTCCTTTATTATTTATATATCTAGCATATTTTTACTTATTATTTTTAGCATAAATCAACATAATAGATTTAATATATGTTTATATCTGAGTTTAACACCCAATTGGCTTGTTGTAGATCTGATTATCACCCTTGTGCTTATTCATTTCTATATACCCTTTTAATGAGTATATAAGTAACCTAAACCTAGAACACTACATGTTAGGGTTAAATAAATTAAAATAAAGGGAATGTTTAAATGGAATAAAATTTAAGGGACATGACTTAGTCAAATGTACATAAATCAAGGAATGACATATTCAAATGTCAACATACAAAAAACCATCACATATGTAAATGTCATAATAGGAAAACATAGGCATGGGGATATAATCAATAGAGCATATTAAAATTCTCAAAAAATCAATATAATGCATGACACCAATAATAAAGGAACACACTCAATGAAGTGTAAAAAGGAAAGCACAAACAATAAGCAACCAACATAAACATAACATACAAAACCATGGATCATATGTGTTAGAAAAAAACTATTAAGTACATAGCATATCAAGTACACTAAAAAATATCTAATCATGTATAAAGGCATGTGTAAGTACATGATATCAAACATTATAATTTAAAGTGACCGTATAATAATATAACCTAGATGTATCATGACCAAAGAAGTGGATTCCACTAATGTCCACATGACACAATTAGAGGGAAGACACAACATTTCAGAGTTCATATATCATGTATTTGTGTATGAATGTATCACACTCAAAACATGTGTGAAACACATGTATATATACAATACTAATATTCCATATACCAACATGAAACCAAAAACATATATTCCAAGGAGCTAATAGAACCTATGATTGCTATAAATGTTTTCAAATTTTAGAAGTTTATTTTTTATTTGTTTGGTATTTTTGAAATATGGCACCTTGAAACCTTAATGTTTATCCTTTACATTATTGTAATCATGGTTGGATAAATGAAAATTATGCATAACATGTTCCTCCTCACAATTGACATGTGTAGTAGAACAACCAATTCTATTATTTATAATATGGATCAATTTGTATTCATGAGAAAAGGATATAGCCTACTGATTTTGGTAAATTTTATCATCCATTTGATATAACAAAAGAGTTCCCAATGTAAATGCATATGGATTGACATAACCCAAACCCATGTTTTAACCACTTTAGATTCATAATCAATTAGTATTTTGATATTTCCCAAGGAGTCTTTCAAACCTCCTTTATTTTATAGGTCTTTTAGATCAAATCCAAGATTTCAAAAACATCTTACATTGTAATTACTTTTGTTTTTGTATGACCAATATGGTTATGCCAAAAATAAGAACCATCCATGAATAATGTGATTATTAAATCATTTCGGTGTGGATGTTTTTGGGTTTTTCAACTTAGAATGTTTACATAGATGTGGGCCTTAGATTGATCCCATTTTTAGATTTTTTTTATAAATCTCCCATATAAAGGTTAGGAAAACCACATTTTTTTTTATAATGTTCATTTGGTAATTCATATCCCTCCTTTATGTGAGGGATAAAACTTAGATATTTGTAAAGGGATATGTTAAGCTCCTTTCGATGAGTGAGTATGAATGAAGCATATATATGCACATACATATATAAATAGGTAAATGAATCATATTATTTTTTTAAATATCTTTATTTAAATGGAGAAAGAATAACTCTATTACAAGTGAATTTCAACTTCAAATCTAAAGGTATAAATTCTAACTTATATGATGCACTTTTGAATCGAATAGTATGTTCTTAAAGGGATTCACCATCACATTGTTTAAAATTGTGAAAATGTTTAAATTTAATTTATAGAACCTTATGGATATTGAAATACATAAATAATGCATCTTAAAATTATGAAAAAATGGTTAAATAACCCTTTTGTAGGCTATGTAACCAATTATGAGCTCCATCATAAATAATCATATGAAACACCTTTAACAATAATTTATCATATTTTTCCCATTGACCAAAAGAATTTACATAGTTAATCATGTGCTCATATGGATATTTATGATGAAAAAATATAGGTAATTATGGGAATTTAAAACCATGTGGATAATGATATTCAAGTATACATTCTGCAAGAGGTTAAATGTTGAATGAGGTAACATTTTCATTAGTATTATGGAAATCCATTCTCATTTGAAGTATATAAACTCATTTTTGAAGATGCCTAATAGCACTCATCATAGAAATTAGATACTTCATGAGAATTATGGATTTTGAAATAGGTGTTTTCATTGATTATAATCCACCACCTCTCTTGAATCTAGGCATATGAGTATCGTCATCCTCATGGATAATAAGTGCAAGTTATGAATCATTGAATTTAGTATACTTTGGTAATGGTGTTTCATATATGAATTATAATACCCTTAGTATGTCATCTATATATATTAGAACATTAGGAGTGTTTATAACCTTAGGTTTGTAATTATTATTTCTTCTTGTTTCCTTAATGTTAATTGGTAAGGTTGTTGTGATGTCTCAGTTAACCATTCAAAAGAAATCAATTTTAAATGAATGGAAACGAGAATCATCACCCTTAATAAGGGGGATCTTATTTGTAAATGTTATGATTATGGGGTTTAAATTAATTTATTTAAAATAATATCCCCCTTATTATAAATTTTTAAATCAACCATAAATTCCTTTTGTACTTGTCAAAAATTTTGATAATCACATGAAGGAGCATATTAATCATATGTATCCTTTTTGGTGGTAGAAGGTGCATTAAGGGTATGATTATATGTATTACCTTGTTGGTGACTAATAACATGGACCGAAGAATCCCATATAAACCATTGGTGAATAATGGGTTCGGCATAGTAGCTAGGGGTACCTTAAATATGTTTTGAAAGTTTAGGCATCACATATGCCCACTTGTCCTCATATGGTATTTTTTGATACATTTGGTTGCCAAGGGATATAATTTAACAAATTTAACTTTATTCTCTTTCAAATTCATCCCTTTCTAAGTAAAGTTTTACATAGATGAATTCCTTAGGTTATTTTTAAAAAAATATGGAAATAGAGAAATCAATAATAAAAATAAGAAACCCTAAGAAATAACAACTTAGAAGATTTTGCATTCATATATATCATGTTCACCAAATGTTTAACCATAAAATATAGATTAAGGAATATAGGGTTAAAAGGGATAGATATATCCTAGGGCACAAACATGATAAACTATATCTATATCAAGATAATTAATATCCAAACTTAGATAAAAAATATTATAAATTTATATACTAAGATATGCTAAAAATATAAACTACATGTATGCTAGATATTATAATGATAATGAAAACAATATACTTGGATATACTGATAATACATATCTAGATCTAGAATAGGTAGGAATCAGACTAGAAGTAGATTGTGGGACTACCATGAAATACTAGATTAAGCACTTTTATTTCCTTAGATAGTTGTCTAGACCTTGCATGTTTACGTAGTTGATTCTATCTAATCAAGTAGAAATACCCTTGTCATTTATCTTCATATTGAACTTGGGAAAAATGGGTTAGTGGGATCATGGTGTCAAGCTAACCCACAATACATCTCTATTAGTGGGATCTAAATAAATATCCAGTACTTTAAATAGGACCTCAAAATCATGTATCTATCCCCTACTTGTGTACTATGTGTGCATTAGGATGAAATATGTGATAAGAAAGTACAAAGTGACCTAGCTCATAGCTTGAAAAATATGTCTCATGAACTGATCCTTTAGTAATTCAGACCTATAAATGTATTATCCCTATGATTGATATGGAAATAGGGAAAAATATGGATTATTTTCTCACTTTAATGCTTGATTGAATGATTTTTTTAAGTTTCCTTGTGAAAATTTTGGTATATTCTAGGTCTATTCTAGGTGAGGAATGAATGAGGGTTGATCTTAAATATATATATATATATATATATATATATATATATATATATATATATATATATATATATATATATATATATATATATATATATCAATCCCTTTTAGATAATATATCACATAATAACACTTATGTATATATTTCATTTAAAAATTGGGTGCTAATAGGGAGTTATACACTTGTGTTGAGATAATACACTTACATTGATGTAGGTGTTTGCCTAAGCCATAAGTGTTAAAGTAGTTATAAAATAGGCACATGTCCAAAACTTACAAAAATAAAATATAAACATGTTTATAATATTCTAAGCATGATATAAAGTTTGAGTAATTAAAATAACACTAGTTAGAATAAGAGATAATAAATAAGCATAGAGAGATATTATATGTGATCCTTTTGGCAACAAGAAAAGGTCTATAATTGAGAAGAATAATCAAGGTCTATACTTACCAGTTTTATAAAATTGAGGTGTTGTATAATTTATAAATGGTGTCTACAATAACATTTATTACTTGATTTACCATACCTATCTTGAAAGGTCCAAATCTCAACATAGGTAGCATATTTGTAATATCACTTCTAACTATGTCATATTAGGTGAGGTTCTCTACCTCAAGGCCTTTGATATAATGTTTTTGAGATGTGTAAACCAATAGGAGTTGTAAAGGGTCATTTTCCATTGTCATAGTGGGGTTTGTGATGGTCACTTTAATAGCCATGAAGTTAATTGAAAGATATATAAAATGAGATACTTATATCCCAATCTTGAACATGATACCATAAAAAATGTTAGGAAATGTGAAAAGTGACAACACTTATCTCATAAGATCCAAATTCCTCTTTAGGCTCTGCAGTCCACTGTTATACCTTGGCCCTTTTCTACTTAGGGTTTAGATATGATAGGTAAGTTTTCCAATACCTGTTTGGTTTTGTCATCACTTCATTATCATGGCTAATAAATGTTTAACTAAGTGTGCAAATATAATGCCTCTTATAACTATTACTAGAATAGTCATTTCTAAAATTATTTTGAACCATATCATTTGTCGATTTGAGGTTCTATAAATCATCATAACAGATAATGGATACCCCCTTAAAACTCTTTAGATATGTGAATTATGTAATAAATTTTCCATATCAAATCATGCAACCTCATTATATTATCCATAGGATAATGGCCTAGCTAAAGTAACGAAAAAAACCCTAAAATCAATCTTGGTCAAGATAGTCAAAGATTTTTAAACCAGACTATATTTGTAACTTTATCAAACACATTGGGATTATAGAACCAACATTAAAATTCCCATGTCAACAAATTTTTATTATTTATGTTTGGATCTAAATATATTTTACATCTTGAGGTTGAGATACCTATCCTTCATGTTTCTCTCCAATCATACTTGACCATGAGGAGTATTGAAATGCATGACTAGATAAACATGAGACTTCAAACAAATAATGAGTAGTTTCTATGTAAAACCACATAACATACATAGATAACATGGTTAAAAAATATAATAAAAATATCCATGAGCACCTGATATATGTATCATACCTTATCATTAGGCTTGACAACTACATTAATAAGAAGAAAGGATAAGTTTGTAAGTTCAAACCTAATTTTTTAGGCCCTTACCTAGTGATTGAAGATTTCAATAATAGATCCAATCGATTATGTTATTTGGAGGGAAGGAGTTTGGTAGATATAAAAATTATTTAAACCTTAAACATTTATATATTTATGTATTACATGTCACATTTCCCTCCTTGCATTATATTTTTCACAACTTGTATGTTCATTTATTTATTAGATGTTGTGTTTGGTGATTATTTGATTGTTAGTTCACATATCATGAAACTTTCAAAATTAATGTCATATAATTCCATCTTCACCTTACCCTATTATCATGTGGTAAAAAAATAAAAATCAACATTATATAGGTCCTTTACTTAGTTATTATGAGTAGTTTACACCTATTTTACCTATATCTTCTTGACAAGCTTGTAAAATTTTAACCTACAACTTGGTCTAGATGCTTGTCCCTAATAGATTATTCCCTAATGGTGCGCTATAAATTAAAAAATTAGCATGATAAAAAAATAGGTAGATTTACCCACTTATCTTGGTCTTTGATGATGATCCCTTTCATCTTACTAGTTACACAAAGCAGAGATTTGGGGGCAGATGCCTAGCAAACAAAAAAACACTCTTATCAATAACTTATGCAACATCAAAAATAAATCCCATGTTTATCACCATTGTTAACCTTTGGTGTTTATCCCTCAAATATTAGTAGTTATGTGGACTTAATATTGGGGAGAGGTGTCCTTAATCACCTACGTCTAGCCTTTGATTATAAACCCATGTGTTTTCCTAGTCACCTAAGAGATTAAGTGTAGGGGACACAAATAAAAATATAAGTTAAATGAAAAATATATATTAAATAAAAAAGTGTCCAAAGAAAAAATTATTTAGAAAGCATATCTACATGCCAATGCTAAAAAAGGTGACTTTATCCCACTTACCAATTCTATTAGGGCTAGTTATATACTTAAATAAGGCCAAGCAAGTTAGTATTCTTTAAGTCTAAGAAAGAGGTACATTTACCTTTTTCTCATAAATATTAGGTCATCATAATTTATCCTATGAAATTTTGATCCATGGTTTTCATATTTTATCATCACACATTTATCTTATCTCCCTTTTAATTCCCCTTTGATAAATTGGAATTCATGTGTTGTGTGTAACATAATAACTCAATCATCATTTGAAAAATAAGTTTTAGCACATGCATACTTTCATGTGTGTGTGTGTGTGTGTGTGTGTGTGTTATGGAGTTAAAGCCATAGGTTGTTAAAGGGTCTCAATACAATAATTCAAAATAAACAATATGAAATAATTATAGATAATGATTTGTGAAATAATTGAGCTAATCTAATATTTCCAATAATAACAATGAATGAAAAAAATGAATAATTAGCTAAAAAATACTTGAGACAAAGGATGTAAAAGCTAAAAACTAGTATATGATCTGGTTAGAGCATCATAAACATGATCCATGTGTCAAAAACTCTCTTGGACAATAGAACCCTACCTTGGAAAATAACATTATGGTGTTAGTGTCTACTTTTGGCACTAATGCCTTATATGTAGGAATTGATATGTACTTATAATATCACCTATGTCTGAGTCTACCAAGCCTATTGCAATGCATACAAACCCTTTTTTTCTATTTATGTCTTATTTTAATTAATTTTGTGTGAAAACACTAGGCCTCCATATATTAGGGCATTCAATTGAAATAATTAGTAAATGTGTGGTGTTAGTTGGGTAGGTTGGATAACTTCAACACACCTCTATGATGACAGTTTACTACATACTAATATTTTGAAGAGGGATCAATCCTGATTTAGTTCTCCCTATCTAAGTGCTAGTGAAAATGTAATTGAAGATATTATGAATGATGGTTTCAGTATTTTGAGTAAATCTTGAGACTGTAAATCTATGTATTCTAAGCTTAATAAGGTTCTAGATGATTGTATACAGAAGTAGGGTAGAATAGAGATTAATAACCTTAATTATGAACAACTTATTTTGAGCTTTTTTTCGTGTACTTGTTGATGCTTCTAAATATATCATAGGCATCCTTACTATTCATAGAACACTTCTCATTTTAGAATTATAGGAATTCAAAACATGAGAAGTAGGTTTTGGCAACTTAAATTAGCTATGGTGAAATAACAGCAAAGCAATGTTTAACTATTTCACAAAATTTATATTAATTAATGGTTGGGAGCCACCATCGACCAAATATTTGAAATGTGTAAGTATCTATGATAATAATAGTGAATTATAATCAAATATTAAACTAAAAACCAATCTAAATGGACATTTACAATGAAATATAAACTAAAGTGATTTGGTTAAAAAAGAAGTAAAAGAGAAGGGTAAGGTAAAAAGAGAATAAGGGATTGTTAATCTTGGACTCAAACATTATGAAAAAGTTTAAATTACAAATGAGTATGCCTTTAACCAATAAATAGTGAAAAATAATATAAGATCAAATCGCACTACACACTAGGCAAATGTCCAAGGATGATATAAAGAAGTACAAGTAAGAATTGAATTTAATTTAATGATTTTATACCACACTTAAATAACAATTTCACATTATAATGTACAACAAATAAAATGAATAAAATTCAAGATCATTCAACTAATCTAGCATAACCATAAATTATCAACGTTGTAATCAAAGATGCAACTCTAAATTCATAGAAACTATTCAAATTTAAGACTTAAGACTAGAAATTGAGAGAAAATCCATATAATAATTGACACACAAACTTTGACAATCTTTTTAGAATTCCTTGATTGTATTAACTACTTAAAGTATACAAATTTTGCTCAACATTATCTCTCTTTTACAAAATGATAGTATTTCCTTTTAAGGGAGGATAAGGTATTATACTAGTTAGTCACAAGATATAAATGTATAAGAAGTAAGGATATTTGTCCTTTTTCTACAAGGTTCTAGAATACACTTGCATTTTTAAATTAAACTGACTTGGAGGCAAATATGCTAACAAAATTTGCAAATTTCTTACTATTGTGTTCCAAATGGTCTATGAGTTAATTCTTTTATGCTTGAATTTTAATTAGACTCTCTTTTCACTAAATTATGATCTATTTGAGCTCAAATTAGGGATTTTATGCAAGTTTGGGGCTCTTATGAAGCTTTAATGGCAATGGCTTATTTGGAATTTAGCTCATACATGCCTTTTTGAAAATCCAAGATATCCATTTTTGTCTCTTTGTATTTATGTGGAACTTATTTAGCATCTACCTAATAATTTTTACAACATTTTTCATAAATGCCTTCAAATCACTAGCTGTTATTATTTAAAAATTACCTTTTGCTTTGCATTATTTGATCAAGATCCAAGGATCAATGAGGGTCATCAATCATGATCCAAGCCCTCTTATGTCATTGGCCATTTTTGCATTGAGCCTTATGGTTATGCCACTTGAAATCCCCACAAATGTTTTGAGCTCTGTATCCTACACTAATCACATATTGAATGCATGTCCACCATGTGTCAAGACCATGGGCTCTTAGAGGTCTATTGAATAGTCATCAATGATTTCATACCATTAGATCATCCAGTCCTAAGGAAGTATGAGCCATTGATCATGTAAGGTGCATGAGCTTTAATCAATACATTTTTATATAAAGAAACTTAGGTTAAATGTATTTTAGCTAAGTCTATTTCATATTAATGAACATGACATAGACTTATTTTAAAGCATTTTTATGCTAAGTTTTAAAGCATAGTATCAAATGACCCCTTGAATGACATAAAACATGCTCCATTTGTATAAGTAAAATGTTTAAAGATCTTGATTTTGATAACCTCATGGATGTCAAATGATGTTCATGAGAACATCAAATTTAAGATCATGAAGTAGTTTAGGTTCAGTGGGCTTAAAGTTGATAGTCATGCAAATGTCAATTATGGCCTCATGAATGTAAAATGATGGTCACACAATCATCAATTTTAATCTCATCAAGTTCTTATATTCCATGGATCTAGGATTCAATTCAATCCATCTAATCAAGAGCTATGATGAAACAAGAGCCATCTGATCAAGATCTAAGTGAGTGTACATCATTGGTTTATTTGGTCTTAATGATTACAAGAGCATTGTATGGTGGCTTTATGGGGCTTCCTAGATATTTTGAATTTTCAATGTTATCTTTACTTTGTTAGATCTATATCTACAAGTGATTATGAATCATTGATCATGATCTAGGCACTTGTATAGGATTAGTTTGAAGGACCAAATACTTAGGTTTATCAGGTTTTCCTTGCTCCATCAGAATATCCCCTCATGATTAAGTGTGGGCCATTAGATCTATAAATAAAAAAATTATTTAAGTTAGGGCTTGATATGAAATAAGACTTAGGATAAAATGTTAAGACTAATGTCTCATTCATGTTGATAAACATGAATGGGCCCCTAACATTAAGGCTTTAGGATAAATAAGTAATAAAGGGGAACATGCTAGAAAATTAAAAGGATCCTTCCAATCATGAATGTTAGACTTGGTTAGAAATAAAGGGAAAAAATGAGGAAAAAAATAAAAAAGGACCAAGCATGATTTTAAGCTAGGGTTTGGTCATGTTGTAAAACATGACTAATCCTTAGCATAAATTTAGGTTTAAGTCATAATTTGAAATATTCCCATCAAATGCTCTTTCCAAATGCAAATTTGAACCAAGGGTTTATGCTAGGGTTTTTAGAGGAGATCTTTCGAAAACCTAAATTTAGATTTGAATTTTCAAAAACCCAAGGCTAGTGAAAACTTGAATAGAGTCACTCTAAAAATTCTAAGAATTATCCCTCTAATAGGGCCCCATGAAACCTGTAACTATAAGACATGAAGACCAATTATTAGCAACATTAGGAAATATCAAAGCAAAACTATAAATTAGTAAGCCAATTTTATTAATGTGGATGATCTTCAAATTCTAATAATGTTCAAAACATACCATGGTTTTAGGGTAAGGTTTAAAGTATCTCAAGGGTCCCAATATTTAAAAATGGGGGTATATTGACCTCAATAAATAGTAAATTCTAGGGGAAACATAGAAATATATTAGAACTTAGAGACTCTAGTTCAAAAAAACAACTAAGCCGTCTACTCCACTTGATCAATTCCATTATCCATATCATTTTATGCTTGAAAAAAACATTTTCACTTGTAGAATTTGGATCAAAAATTAAGACATAACCATGTTGTGTGTGTGCTTTGATTCCACTTATTGTTTGCAATGGGATTTTAGGGATAACTTCCAGGTTTCATATCTTTAATCATTAACATTGACTTAGAGCATGTTTAGATATTCATTAAGAACCATGCTTCTAGTTTAGGGAAAACCTAGGCATTGCTTTGTTGTTAGCCATGCATCCATAGCCCTAATAGAGATGCCTTTGGCTTCACTAATGGACTTGATCCACTACCATCCAAGCATCCATAACCTCGATGGAGATTGTATACACATAATATTTTTAAATTTTATCAGATACTGATGTTTTACATCTTATAGGAACCTATTGTGACTCAATATCTCTAAGTGCAAGCCTTAAGGGGTGCATTAGGAAAGGTGTGGGTAGAAATTTAGTGCTTCATAAGATTGTTGTCCCTTATTTACATATTATTTCCAATCCAACTAGTTCCTAAAACCCTTCCTTAAGCTATTTATCATCCCTTACACATTCCTCTAATCTTTTCCTCTTTTTATCCTTCTTCTCCTTGCTTGGTACCCATTTTTCCTACTCAGCAAACTAGGTCAACCTTGTCAACCTAGTGAAGTTTAGGTTAATTTCAGCTCTTTAGGTGTATCAACCTTCTAGATGACCTAACATAGACTTTAGGGATTAGCCCAAAAATGTGCTAGGTCAACCAAGTCAGCCTAACATAGTTAACATGTCTGAATGAATTTTGAGTGAGATACTCCTATATATATAAGGTCATTTTGGTCATTTTAAAAATATATTCAATAAAGATTTATTATTCACTCATGCTTATTCACAATCTTCTCTTCCACCATTCTACTTGAGGAGTCTTAGTTTAGGTTTATTATTTTGGAGAATCTAGTCCTTTGGATAGGTCTTAGATGCTTTGGATTAATAAATTGATCCTTATGAACCACAAAAACCTCTTGTGAACTCCCATTCGATAAGGACGAGATTGAATCGTGATAAGTTCACATTTAGGTAAGTATATTCTAACTTTTTTCTCCTCTCTTTTAGTAGATAGAAGTAGCATAGGTGTTGGATCAAATAATATTACTCTTCATATTCTATGCATTAGGGTGTTTCTCATACTTACTTTAATTTAAATTCCCTATATATATTTGATTTCTTTGCATCTAACCCCTCACATTATGTCACAAGCTTTGGTGCACACTATAATAGTTTAATTTTCTTATTATTAGAATAGTTTACTTTCTTTTTTATTAGCATAAGTGAAATATTAAATTATAAGATTCTTTTAGGGTTATTATGCGATTATGTTAGACTATAGGCTTTAGAACCCTTCCTATCATGATATGTTGTGACAAGTGATACAAGTGATCCCCTAATCAGGTCTAGTAGATCCCCATATTGGTCACACTCTCACTAAACAAGTGTATACCCAATTGTAAGTGTAGGTGTGCACTATCTTATCTTATCTAGGATTAATTCATGTATATCATGAAGTTTTGATTGCATACAAGGATTACTAGAATCACCTATGCTTAAAAATCTTTTGATTTTGCATTAAATTCTTATGTTTTGTATTTTTAGATCTTTTATGCCTTCAACAAGGTTAAGAACTATGGTAGCTAGGTTTAAGGATTTGGTCAAGTGTTTGATCCTCAAAAAATCACCTATGGCTATAACCATTATCCTAGGCAAGGATGTTTGTTAAGTGTAAGCATGACTATACCTTAATAGATTAAGCTTTCATTATAGAAGTGCAAATCTTCTTAAAATAAAATTTAAGTCAAGATAATGTTTAAGCTCTCATGGAGTAGTTGCCTCTTCCATTGGTCTTTACCAGTTTCTTTAAATCACAACATTAGGCTCACATTTCAAATCCATAGTCAACATATGTACTAGGTTCATACCCACATTCTTGAATTTTAGGAGTTTTAAGGAAACTAAATAAAATTTAAGTTTAGGTTTATCCAGAAGGACTTATTAGAAATAAGAAATAAGGCAACAAAATCAAACAAATAACATAAAGTAGCAAAGTAAGAAATAAAAGGAAACAAACAAATATATACATGTTTATGTAAAAACAAGGGACAAGAAGGGAAGAATTGAAACAATATAACCTACCTACACTAAGTATAACCATCTTATTCATTTACTCCATAAAGACCTTAGGGGGAGAAACAATGAAGTAATGCTTAAGGTACTACCCATTGGTGGGTAGTGTGAAATCTACTCCTTGTAAGTCTTTAAGTCTAAAGGTGTTATCTCTCAGTGTATATACAATCTAATATGGGCTAATCCATAGAGGTGTCAAATTTTCATGTTTTCCCTTAGGATCAGATGCTTTATCCTAAAGGAGAACTAAGTCCCCTTATCTGAATACCTTGATCTTTGATCTCTTGTCAAATCACCTCTTCACCATGGTCTGATGTCTACTAAAGTTAGTAAAGGCTTATTGCCATGCATCTTCCATATAGATGATGTCTATTAATATTTAATTTTTAAGCTCTTGGCCTTCTTTCATATATTCTTACATGAATTTATATGTGGGCAGCTTGAGAGTGATAGGGAAGATAGGCTCTTGGTCATACACCAATAAAAATGGTGATGCTTTTAAGGCTTGCTTGATCCTTATCCTATCTACCCATATGGCATACTTGAGAAGCTTATGCCAAGTCCTAGGCTTATCTTCAATAGACTTATTGATTTCTTTCATCAGGTTCTTATTGGTATAATCACACACTCCATTTCCTTAAGGATAATTTTTGGATGAAAACTTGAGATAAATTCCATTATCATATGCCAATTTTGTCATCTTTATTGATATAAATGAAAATCCATTGTCACACACTAAAGAGACTGGAGTTACAAATCTAGGACATATGTTCTTCTTCAATAAACTAATCACTTCTTTAATCCTACATTATTTGGTGGCTACAACTTTAGTGTACCTTGTGAAATAATCTATGGTAGTCAAGATAAAATTGTGACCTTATAATGAATTTGGGTTGATTACCCATACAAATTTTAACCCCCATTATGCAAAAGGTTTATCAACCATGATTTGTTTCAAAGGCATTATTACCTTTGGTTATTTAGTGCTAAATATTTGGCATGAGTGACATTCCCTCACTTGATTATGAGTATCTTTGAAAAAAATTGGCCAATAGTAGCCAACTCTGAGGATCTTGTGGGTTGTTTTCCTTCCATATGGGCACCTATTATTGAACTTCTCATGAAAGGTACTCATGATTTGGGTAGCTTATTCTTTTGAGACACATCTCAGGTAGACACCTTCAAATTTGATTTTGTATAAAACCCCATATTTAATCAGATAGTGGGCTTATTTGAGCATTAGGGTCCTCTTTTGCTCACTGGTTAGTCCTAAAAGACAAGTAACATTAATTAGTAAATGAATGATGGAATCATACCACTCACTAGCTTGAAATTTTTGCTAATCAACTTGCATAATACTTAGCTTAGGGCTGGTATTTAAATCATTTGGATTAAGCCTTGGCATCTTACCAGTTTTGTAATTTTTATTTCTATGTCATATTATTTAAAAAATAACATCCATTTACCTCTATATTCTTCAAGTTCATTCGAGCTCAGCATGAGCTTTATGGTAGGGTTAAGTAAAATAGCATGCACCTTATTTTTAAGGATATAGTGCCTACATTTTTTCACTAATTTAACTAATGCACATGCTTATTTATCAATCAATGAATAATTCAACTCAACATTCTTAAAGTTAATACTCATGAAAGCTATTAGATGATCACACCCATCAACCTTCTAAGTTAAAAATACACCTATAGTATGGTTAGATGTAAAATAATAAAGATATAAGTCCTTTTAATAGTTAGGACTTATCAATATTTGAGCCTTGATAATTGCTTCTTTTATGTCATTGAATTCCTTCTTGGATTCCTCATTCCATGATACCTTGGCATCCTTCTTTAACATGTCATTCAATGGCTTGCTAATCTCTACAAAGCCATAAATGAACTTTCTTAAAATTTTTATCTTACTAAAAAATGATTTTAAATCTTTTCTACTATTTGTAGGCTCTATATTAGATATATCTTCCACTCTTTTAGGATCTATGGAGATCCCATATTTAATTATGACACGGCTTAACAATTTGCCTTCAGAAACATAAAAGGATACTTTTATTGGGGTTGAGGGAGATTTCATACCTTCTGCATCTCTCAAATACTAGTTGTAAATACATAAAGTGATTTTCCCTATTTTTAGAAAAAATAGTTAGATCATCCATATATATAATGATACACTAACCAATTAGACCTTGGAAGGCAAAGTCCATGGCCCTTTGAAAAGTAGCTCCTACATTTATTAATCCAAAAGGCATTATTTTATAGGAAAATGTGACCCATTTAGTTGTGAAAGATGTCTTCATTCTATCTTATTTATCAACCAACACTTAGTTGTATCCTGAAAAACCATTAAGAAAAGACATCATGGTTGATCCTAAAATAATTTTTATTACCTAATCAAGAAAGGGAAGAGGATTATCCTTTTCAAAATTTTTGGTCAAATTTCTAAAGTCCCTAATCTCACCATTACTATTTTTTACTAGCACAAAATTAGCCACCCAGGTAGAATGCCTGATGGGAAACACAATTATAGCATCTAAGAATCTTTTAACTTCTTTGAAGATCATGGGTTTTAAGACAGGGTCTATAAGCCTTTATTTCTACCTAAAGGGTTTACAATTTTCTTTAAGGGGTATAGTATGGGTGATGACTCTTGGATCAAATATCTTCAAGTCATCATAAGACCAAGCTATGACATATTTGTAATTCATTAACATCTCTTTGGCCTTCTTGTTCTCAATGCTAGTATAGGCTTTTCCAATGTTAACCAATTGGGGTTGATCTTGGGGGCCAAGATCAACATCATTTTAGTCCTTCCCACTTGCTTTATGGACCTTTGAAGCTTCAACTATATTGTCTTTATCAAATAGCCTCTCCAAGGTAATCATCCCCTTAAGGATCTTATTGTCATTTGACCAAATGACTTTACCATAAAATTTACCTTCCCTAAGTGCATTCTCATCAGCCTCATCAATGATCTGAGCCTCAAATACTCTTAAACTAGTCATGAAGTTGAATATTTTTTTATCATCACTAAATACCTGAAAATGATTCACATTGTTTGGGATTGAAGGATAACGTATCAACTCAATGCTAAAGTTGGGAGAGTCTTATTCAGGCATGAGGTTGGCTACAGTAGATGCCAACTCATCCGTAGCTTTGTTTTCTTCTTTTTGGATGGAAAAAATGTTAAAGGCATCAAAAGACTCAATTAGATCCCAGACCCTGAACTTATACCTTTTGGGGTATGAGATTTTGAATTGATATTTTCTTATCATCTAGTTGACTACTAATTCTGAATCACAATAGATTAGTAATTCTTTGATTTTTTTTAATAACAAATTGTAAACCTAGATGAGGGCCTCATATTTAAAAAGGTTATTGGTGCATGGAAACTAAAGCCTATATGACGCATGCTATTTCTTACCTATAGGATCAATTAGGATAATACCAACCCTAGACATAGACTTACACCTAGCACCATCAACATGTAACTTCCATAGATTAGGTATAACATGAGTACTCTTAGGATCACATACCTTTATAGTCTTTAGGGTGAAAAACCCTAAGTTTGAGTCAAATATGTTGACCCTTTCATTGACATCATTGTACTTAGTGATCATGTGCTTCATTCTTGGCTCTCTTTCAACCCTGATATGGTTTGGAACTCCTTTCTAATGCAACCATAAATGTGAATAATTCATGGACATGTATCCATTTAGATCTTTGGTCCATTCCCTATTTAACAAGATCCCATAAACATCAAAAATGTCAACAACTTATATATCAATAAACTATTGTACTCTAGGCTCAGATTCTAATTTAATATGGACATTTAATAATTCCCTAATCATGCTGAATCTAGATTTGTCTAATTGAGTAACAACTCTATCAGACTTAATAGGATTCAAGCCAAGTTGTTTGCAAATAATTACTGACATGATATTGGTAGATGCACTAGAATCCAATAAAAAAATTTGCAAATTCATATTGAATATCCTCACTATGAGAAGGAAAGGAGTAGATTCTACCTTAACTTTTTCTATATCCATATTAGCATTGTCAGCCTTGGGTAGTTTGTTAGATTTATTTGATAATGATTCTAGAAAGAGGTCCCTTTATTCTATGATATGTATTAATTCATGCAATGTGATGTTAAATTTTATCTTCTTCATTTACTCAAAAATATTATAACTATTCTTATTTGAAGAAATAGGAACATCAACATTATGTTTATAGGTACTCCCTTTGGGTGGTTTTGGGTCATTTCTTGAAGAAGTGTCTAGAGGAGTTCCAAAGTTATTTGGAGGTGTTGAGGTAATCAAGGGCTTCCTCTACTCTCTATTCCTCAAAGGATAAGTCTTATTTATGAATTATTGGAAGGTCTAGATTTACTCAGGGGCATCATTAGGCTCATTATCCTCTTGAAAATGGAAATCAAACATCTTCACCATGAAAGTTTGATGATCAGGCTTGGAGCTTGAATAAATTGTACCACTATCCTTATTAGGAACCACTTAAAATGTGTCTAACCTTTATTAGAAAGCTTAAAGATCCTTATGAAACTCAATGTGATCAATCTCACAATGCTTGGTTTACAATACACCCTATAATAATTAGGCAAAGCAATATCAGTAAGATTAATATCCATAGTCCTCTTTTCAGAAGATGGTTCATTATTCTTATTATTATGGAAACTTTCATTATAAAACCTATTATTAGGCCTATTAAACGTTTGGAATGGGAATTTACTACCAGATCTCTCTCTAATATTGCCAACTTGTTTTTACAGCTAAAGAAAATCAATGTTTAACTTTTGGACCATTTTTAGAATAGATGCATTCTCATTCTTGGGAGTTTCAGAATTATGAACTTGGTTATTATTAGTACCAGTATTTGGTACTAAATCCTTTTCATAATTTACATTAAATCCATAAGCATCAAGATGACACAAGAATCCTACATTTTGATTGGGAGCAACATGACTCAAAGGCAATTAATTCAGATTTGGGATTTGATTCAAGGCTAGAAAATTTTGATTATTGTTGGGTAAGATGTTCAAAATGGGAAAATGTGGATCGATATTTGGGATAGAGTAGGCCATTTATTCATGGGGTTGTATTTGATCATTGATGATCACTAATTCAAAATAATCCCTGGCTAATGAAGTTATAGCTAGAAGAGACCCTTTTAAAAATACAAAAGTCGTAGGATCCACTTCATCCTTGTAGATTTCTAGAACTAAAACCTCATCAAGTTTATAAAGTTCTATGGTCTTGTTATAATTTTAATATAACCTAGAATTTAAGGACCTTATGGGCTCACTTGCATCCCTCTTGATGGTGGTGAACTAGTGGTATATGACACATGGACTAATAATTATTTCAAACTAATATATGAAAACATTAGTGAAACCATCCCATATAGTAATATAATTGTCAGGAAAATTGATAAACCATTTGTATGTAACATTTTTAAAATTAAAGAGGAATAATATACATGCTACATCTTCATGTATGGCATCTATCAACCTTATATTAGCTTTGAAAGATTTAATGTGCTCTTCAGTAGTTATAATAACAGTTAGACTAAATATTGGTAAGTATTTTTCAAGATTACGTGGGAGATCATGTACCACACTTGGCACATCGATTGGATAATCTCCCAATTAATCCATACTTATATGAAGGTTGAAGGCAAGGGTACTTTGAATAGGTGAGGTTGTCAAATATTGGAATTTCTATGCCTAATTTTATCTCACCTGGCTCTTCTATGGACTTCAAGCTCAATTAAAGGTTCTCTTGTCTCTAAATGCGATCTTGTTTGGAGCCTTAACAATTCTAGCTTTAAGATTGAAGATCCTATTTGAAATATGATGTGTCAAGTTAATATCTATAAAGAAAAGGATTAAACCTACACTTTAAGCTAATTTTGTAAAGATTTTTATAAAGAATAGTAAAAGATGTATATCTTTGACTAAGCTAGATCAAAGATGTGTCTAATTATGAAAATATGGTCTATATTTATAATTCTAAGCTCAAATAAACCTAGATCTATGAAAAATATACCAATCTTAGATCAAAATAAGTTATTCTAACCTCAACTACCATAGATCCTCAAATCTTAAGCCATCTTTACCAAAATTAAGCATCAATGTTGAAAGAAATATGATATTTGTCTAAAGGAAGCACAAAGATATGTCAAAGACCACAAAGATAAATGATATTTACACTTTTGAGAAAAGAATTATGAAAAATTTCAAAGATAATACCAATATTAGATCAAAACACATTGATATTAGCAAAGATTCAAACAATTCACAAACATACCCTCCTTCTATCACTAACGGGACTTATTGATGCCTTTAAATGTATCACATGTGTCCTTAGTGTCCAAATAACACTCGTCATTTAAGAATTCTAGGAATTTAGAGCATGAGTAGCAGGTTTTGGCAACTTATGTTACCTATGGTGAAATAGTGACAAAACAATGTTTAATTGTTCCATAAAATTTATATTAATTGATGGTTGGGAGCCACCATGGACTAAATATTTGAAAAGTGTAAGTATCTATGCTGATACGAGTGCATTATGATCAAAGCTTAAATTTTAGACTAATCTAAATGGACATTTATAATGAAATATAGACTAAAGTGATATGGTTGAAAAAGAAGCAAAAGATAAGGGTAAGGTAGAAAGAGAATAAGGGATTGTTGATCTTATCCTCAAACATTATGACAAAGTTTCAATTACAAATGAGTATGAATTTAACTAGTATATAGTACAAAATAACATAAGCTCAAATCTCACTACACACTAGGCAAAACTCTAAGGATGATATAAAGAAGTACAAATGAGAACTAAATTTACTTTAAATATTTTCTACCACACTTAGATATAATTTTCACATTCTAATGTAGAGCAAATAAAATGAATCAAATTCAAGATCATTCAACTAATCTAGCATAAGTACAAATTAACAACCCTGTAATAAAAAATACAAGTCTGAATTCATAGAAACTATTCAAATTTAAGACTTAAGATTAGAAATTAAGAGAAAATCCATGTAACAATTGACATAAACAAACTTTGACAATCTTTACAAAATTCCTTGATTGTATTAACTACTCAAAGTATACAAATTTTTCTCAAAATTCTATCTCTTTTATAAAATGGTAGTACTACCTTTTATAGGAGGAAAACACAGTATACCAGTCATTCATAAGATACAAATGTTCTAGAATACACTTAAATTTATAAACTCAACTAACTTAGAGGCAATTATGCTAACAAACTTTGAAAATTACTTACTATTGTGTTTTAAATGGTCTATAGAATAATTATTTTATGATCAAATTACAATTAAACTCTCTTTTAGCTCAACTATGGCTCTCTTAAAGCTTTAATAGTGATGGATTATTTGGAATTAAGTTCATATGTGACTTTTAAAGCATCCAATATCTCTATTTTTATGAATTTGTGCTTGCATGTTGCTTATTTGGCATCTATCTATCAATTTTCATGGCATTTTTCATAAACAACTTCAAATCTCTAGTTGTTGTTATTTAAAAATTGCCTTTTGATTCATTCCATTTTATGAAGATTCAAGGACCAATGTAGGCTATCGATCATGATCTAGGCCCTCATATGTCATTAACTATCTTTGCATCAAGCCCCATGGTTGTGCTACTTGGCATCCCCATGGGATTTTTGAGCTTTGTATCCTACACTAGTATCATATTGAATGCATGTTTACTATATGTCAATTTTGTGGCTCTTAGGGCTCTGTTGAATAGTCATCAATGATTTTTCACCATTGGATTATATGGTCTCGATGAAGCATGATCTATTAATCCTGTAAAGTACACAATCTTTAATTAATGCATGGTTATAGAAAGTAACTTAGGTTAAATGCTTTTAGCTGAGTCTATTTCATATTAATAAACATGTTATAGACTTAGGTTAAAGCATTTTTATGCCAAATTTTAAAGCATAATATCAAATGACCCCTCGAATGAAATAAAACATTCCCCATTTATCTACGTAAAATTTTCAAAGATCTTGAATTTGATGGCCTCATAGATGTCAATGATGACCTCATAGACATCAAATGATGTTGGTGAGAACATAAAATTTAAGCTCATGAAGCTATTTAGGTTCTATGGGCTTAAAGGTTATAGTTGTATAGATGTCAATTATGGCCTCATGGATGTTAAATGATGATTGAATGATCATCAATTTTAATCTCATCAAGTTCTTGTAATCCACGGATCTTAGATTCAATTCACTCCATTTGATCAAGAGCTATGATGAAGTGAGAGTCTTTTGATTAATATCCCAATGAGTGCACACCATTGGTTTATTTGATCTTGATGACTATGAGAGCACCATGTTATAGCTTTATGGGGCTTCTTGGGCCTTTTAACTTTTCAATGTTGTCTTCACTTCATTGGATCTAGATCCATGAGTGATCATGAATCATTGATCATGATCTGGGCACTTGTCCATGATTGGTTTGAAGGACCAAATGCTTAGGTTTTTCAAGTTTTCCTTGCTCCATCAAATCATCCCCTCCAAATGAAGCATGGGCCATAATATTTGTAAAGATGTGAGGTATTTAAGTTTGGAATCAAGATGAAATAATAATTATGTTAAAACATTAAGACTAAGGTCTCGTTCATGTTAATAAACATAAATGGGGCCTTATCATTAAGGCTTTAAGAGAAATAGGTAATAAAGGGGACCATGCTAGAAAATTAAAATAATTCTGCCAATCATGAATGCTAGACTCAATTATAAATAATAGAGAAAAGGGGGAAAATAAAGAAAAGGGCCCAAGAATGATTTTAGGCTAGGTATGTTACAAAGCACAACTAAGCCTTAGCATAAAATTAAGCTTAAGTCATAATTTGAAATATTCCCACCAAATGTTCCTACCAAATGCAAATTTGAACCAAAGGTTTATGCCAAGGTTTTTGGAGGAGAGATTTCAAAACATGAATTCAAATTCAAATTTTCACAAACCCAAGGCTAGTGAAAACTTGAATAGAGTCACTCTATAAATTCTAATCACGATCCCTTTAATAGGGCCCCATGAAACCTGCAACTATAAGAAATGAAGACCAATTATTGGAAACATTATGAAAACTCAAAGCAAAACCATAAATGAATAAGCCAACTTTATCAAAGTGGATGATCTTCAAATTCTAATAATGTTCGAAATATACCATGGTTTTAAGGTTAAGTTTCAAAGTATCTCAAGGGTCCCAATTTTTAAAAATGGGGGTATGTTGACGTCAATAGTACTTGCATATAATTTCCATCTAGTGAATAAAGGACTAAAAGTCATGTATATATATTGGTCTAGTTTTTATGAAAGGTTTTAAATAGGTCTAAGATAAAATTAGGTGTTTTTGGGATTGAAAAGATATATGTTAGGGATAAGAAGAGGGAAAAGGAATAGAACTATCCCTATCTATAGGTGATGGTGATCTAACTACCCCAGGGTAGTTATACAACCACTATAGGGTCATTACATAATTTATCCAAGAATTTACTTAAATTCCATTGATGATTATGAAACCATCATCTAGTGTTAGTTATTTTATCATCAACCTAAAAACCACAATGATTATGGTTCCTTCATAGTGGTTATATAACCACTAATCTACAAGGACCACTAGTTGTTTTTATTATAAAACTTCCTAATTTTGGAGTATTTTTGCATTTAATGCATGTTTTATTTTTTACTAGTAATTTTATTACTATGTTTTATGAATCATGTTTAAAAATGAACTTTTTAATAGTTTTATATCTTTTTATAGCATATTTTGTGGTTTTATAGGTACATAATGACTTGGCTCTAGATTTAGTCCCCCAATAGGATGATTCATGTAGTATGATAGTTCACACATAAATGGTAATTAATATTATACATTATTTTATTACATATTACATTTTATGATATTTCATTAAAATTTAACTTGATTCTCATCTTTTATTTGCAAGTTACATGAAGTTTTGACTAGTTTTGTTTCACCACTAAGCTAAGTAAGGTAAGTATTTGTAACCCCCTACTTCTATTTTTTATGCCACTTCTTAGGAATACATACTTTTCACTTCATGATAAGGCATCCTAAAAATGGTACAATACTTATGTCCCCAAAATTTTCCTTATGCAATATTCTCGATTTCATGTCTAATGATGATGCAATGATCTCCTAATTTATGCTTAAAGAAGCTCTCTCTACCACCATCCCATTTTTACCCCTATATATCTCATAGGACCCTAAAAATACCCTATGTTTTCATTTTTATATCCATTTTGAATTGTTTAAAAAAAATTATTTAAGGATAAAATTAGCCTTCTCTATGATGAAACCACCATACTCCAATATAGAACTGTCGCATAGGTTATGGATCCACCCTGACAGTTTTGTAAACTAACTTGGTGGAACTAATCCTTATAAGGTGGTTACACATTATTATGTGTGGTTATTTAACTACATAGGTTACTTCTATCATTATATTTAGTTGTTTCATAATTCTCCCTTACATAAAGGGTTCATTTTGTCACCTTTTCTTAATCTTCTAAATCTATCTTATGTAACTCAAGATTTGGCAAGTTTTGCATGTTTATTGTCATGTATATTTATATTTTGACCTCTTTTTCACATCAATGTTGGCCCATTTCACCCCACTTACATTTTTAATCATTTTTTAGTCTCTCATAAGTTCTAATCCCTGTTCACTTAGTTAAACTCCTTCATGCAACCTCCATTTCTCTTTTACAAGTTAGCCAATTTCAACTTATTTTTTTATCTATAAAATTCCATTAGAGCTTAGAGTTTTGAATATTTATACATCCAAAACATGATTTCCATTTATTTTTATCTTTTATTTGATCATATTTTTATCAACTACATAATTACAAGTGAGGAGAGTCATTGTTTCTACAACTAGATCTTTGTAAATGGTGTTTTTAACTAGCCACAATTAGTTGTTCTTTATTTGAATTTTTATCTCCCTTTTTCTCCATTTTTATATTATAATTTGATCATCCTCCTAATTAGACATTTATTTCAATTTTTGTTGATAAAAGACGATAACACATTGAGAACCATACAATAATACTTCTCTTGCTTTCAGTTGATCTACATCTTGATCAAGTTGGGGGTTTATAGTTTGAGTTTATTTTATTTTTTCATTATATTAAATTAGATTTATTTTATTTTATTAAATTATAATAACTTTTTATTTTTAAAAACACAAAGTTTATATGGAAAAAATATTTTGTCTCCCGTCTTTGCACAAAAACATTACTTAGTTTCTTCATTTTTATTACATCCATATAATAAATTATTTTAAAGCATGTATATTTGATTAAAAACCCTAGGTAAATATTGGAAAAAAAAAAAAAAAAACACTTTAATTTTTAACGATTATCAATTTTTAGTTTTTTAAAAAAGTTATTTTTCACATAAGCTCACATGCTATCAAAAAACTAGTTAAGCCTAGGTAATCACAAGATGTTATCTTGCATCTAATTTTTTTTGTTTAAGTAAATTATAAAATTTATTTTTATATTAATAATTAATAAAATATTAATTCAATTATTTAATTTTATTTTAAACAAATCATCTAAACTAATGTGCATTCTTTTAGAAAAATGAAAACTTACTTTAGCTTGCATAAGCAAAATAACTATTGGGTATTTAATAGTGCTTTATGTTTAAAATATAAACATTATTTTGTTTTAATTTCATGTTGGTAAAACATATTTTTCATATTATATTCATCCATATTTCATTTAATTAAAAAAAAACACTTACATTTAAATTGCATCTAGGAAAACTAAAATCAACACTTGCATTGTTGAAGTAGGTTTTGCTTCATTATCTTGCATGCATAGAAAAATGAGCTAGAAAATTAAAAAAATCACTCTTTAATTTTAATTTCAGCTATTTATTATTATTATTTAGTTTTAGTTATTTATTTTTAACAAGTAACAAGCTTTCATTTCATTCAAATATTGCCAAAAATAAACAAAAACAATCAAATTGCCAATGCCTTATCAAGTCAATAAAAAGAATCCTAAAAAATTGATTCAATATTACATCAAGTCCTTTAAAAAAAAAATTTAAAAAATAATCTCATACAATTATAAGTTTCCTAATATCCTTTGGATTCCACTTTTTGATATACTTGGTCTTGTTAGAAAAAGTCTTTTCCCTAGGGTTAGAATACCTACTCCTACAATAAACACATAATTTTTGATTGAAAAGTTCACTTTATTAAATAAAAAAATACTTTAAAAAATAAAATACATCTATTCATATAAAAAATATAGGTGGAAAAGTCACACCCCAAAAACTAAACTAGGCTAAAAAGTCCCTGAGAAAGTAGAAAAAGCAACTAGAAGGCCATACCAGCCAATAAATCCAACACATGTTCACTAAAAACCAAAAAAAGGATAAAGAAAAACATAAAAACTAACTCCTTAAGCAGTAGTATTGAACATGGTAGCAGGTAGTGGAGGCAATAGATTGTCTTAAGGCTTCCCTCCCTACCCCCCTTCAATAGGGTGGTCTTCATCCAAGGTAAAAGGCTCCCACCCATCATTATATTTCTCTTGAGTTTTTTGTGGCTACTCAAAATTTTACAGTGGTGGAGAAATGGTAAGTGCAAGATGTGGGAACTTGTCCTGCCAGGGAGTTACCTAGCCTCCTATACTACCATTGTCATGATGAGACAATCTACACCTAGGAGATGGTTATTGAGAGCAAGGAGAGAAGCTCCTATGACTATAACACCTATGACTTCAAGACTGAGAATGCTTGACTACTCCACCACATCCTCAAGGAGTGTGATTGGGTAGCTCCTAACTGATATCACAAGGGGCATTCCCCCAATGATCTAGAAGCTCCTATAAAGGGTGAAGTTTTAACTAAACTTTCTCTATCTCACTCTAGATTTGAAGATTAACATGAAAAACTATTTTCCATATCTTCATGATTAAAATAAGCATTATTTCTAGACTTCCAAATCTAAAATAAAATATTAGTGTGAAAAATCTACCAAAATTTATTGTATCTTATAGGAAGCAAGGTTGAGTCCCCTAAGAGAGCCATTTTCTAGGTGAACATTTTGGGTCTGAATGGTTTAAAAAGAGAATGAATCCATCTCTAGGGAGACTGAGCATGGGGAAAAAACTAAAAAAGGTGCCTAATGGTTTTTGGGTGGTGGCAAACATGGCATGTGGGATTAGGAACCCCCATATGCTTGAGTAAGTCTCTAATAGGGAGCCATTGATACATAATGCACCAAAGAAAATGGACCTTTTTAGGTTGTAAGATAGCCCACCAAATATTATTAAATCTCTTTAGATAGACATGGTGAAGAGTGGTAAGGCTCCAACATTTGTTGAGCACCTTAGTATCAATATGTTGGGAAGAAAGAAGATTATATCCCAACCTAGGGGCATAATGACAAAAAGGAGTGGATGTAGGCTAACTCTAGTCCTTCCACCATAGGGTGAGAGAGGAAAATCCAATTTTGTGTAGATACTCATCAATTATGAATTTTTGAATTTCAAAAATAGAATCTTTATATTCTTTGTTAAGCTAAAACTAGCTTTCACAATATTCCAAGGTAGTCAATCCCGAGGGATCTTATAGAAAATATCTCTAATGTGCTTAATAACCTTTTAAAAAAGATTGAG
>JARHVA010005465.1:1172500-1199792 GCA_037957365.1 Torreya grandis | reverse complement strand
CATATATGATTACCTAACATTTATATTTTCAACCCTCTTAGTTGCTACAAGTTTTTCCTCTACCTCTGTTGTTTTCCTCCTTTCCCTTGCCTGTCACATTTGCATTTGTGTTGAAGGCTTGTTAATGAGAAGAGGTGACTTACCTATTCAAATTATTGTTCATGAGCTTTGAATGATCCCATCATTTCATCAACCATCATTTATCTCATGTCCTTGTAATTTTCTATTGCAAAAACTATGGGATCAAAACCAAAGGGAAGGCTCCTCAACACATTCTCAATTACTCTATGATCTTGAAGAACATCTCCATTATTTTGATTTGATTGATTGGTATCATTTTTCTTGTGAAAAATTTATTGATAGATTATGATTCATTCATTATCTGGGTCTCAAAAACCCCTTCTCAAAAAAATTCAACTTGGCAAATCTTGACCTTTGCACTAACTTGATAGGCATTTTGTAAATTGCCACAAGATTGGTTACAATGAACAATTGTTTCATCATTTGAAAGATGAAATCAATCGCTTCCAATCTAAGTATAGCTTAGAGCCTTGGAATCCTACTTTCTGTTCCTCATTCATAAAATTATTTTTTGCTTAGATGAGGGAATTGAATATTGCCAAAATCTAAAATTTAAGTATAACCAACCTTGTACAAGCTCCCATAACTCTTGTGAGCAAACATTGTTTTCATATTGATTCACCATACATCATAGTTATTTTTCTTCTAGTTTTGGAAATTGATACCATGAATTAATACTATTAGATGCCATGTTAAATATGCCCTACAAAACTTTTAATTTTGATACCAGTTTTTAGTAAAAAAAGCCAAATATGCATAACTCAAAACCAAGTTTGAGAAGGGTGATGATAAAATAGTTAAGTGATTGGCTCCCAAAAACTTCTAAATCCATTGAATAGGAAAAAACACAGTGAAAAAATAATATTAAAACACTAAAATTAAGGGAGGTAGAGTTTAAACAAAAAAACACACTCATATGCATATATGTTATTGATTACAAACTACTGCTATAAAACTCTAGTTACACACTAATGATAATTTCTTACAACTAATGGTGTTATCACATTTTTAAAAAAGTTTAAATTTTTTTATATTTAGGTGTACTATCTCATAGGTTGTTGATATATTACTATTTATTTGTTATATACTATTGTTTAACTAAGAAATCTATTCTCTTCCATCAATTTTCTCTCTTATTTTATTTATAATATCATCCACTGACCTTGCTCAATATATTGTCCTCATGCATTCCTCTATTCCATATTTTTATTGTTTGTTATGTTTTCACTGACTAATGCTAATATGTATATTTTCTCTTACTTATCTTCTTACATTATCTTTTTTCTTTATTGTCTTTTTGTCTTCAGCTACCTACTTCCCTTCCTACTCAACTGAACATTTACAAACTAATTCAAAAATTTAAACAACTATGCATTTAATGTAGTTTGGGCAAATTCAAATGGTGGAGGGGAAATATCTAAATCCATACAAAAGTGTCATCAATAGTTAGATAGAAGGTAATATTATATATTTTATACAAATCTTTATCTTGAATTAATATTTTTTGAAAATGTATATTTCAAGTTAGTAGTCAATCTAAAACACAATGTTACCATCAAAGTATGATGACAATACTAGATTGTTTGAATAACTTCATAAGTTCTTAATAGAAAGGAGAGGATACAATTATTGAGCATGTTTTCCTTTGATACATCCATTCTGTGGTATAATATTATGTTTTACAAAGAGCTAAAAATTATATTTCATTTTGGATTATCAAACTTTTGTCATTTGTAAGGAAAATTTTAATGGACATTATGATTTTGGATATTATTCATGGTATCAATCTTTTTACATGGCTTTTTGGTTTTTTTTTTTTTTAAATTTATTTATTTTAAATTTAATTTTATTAAATGATTATATATAAGTAAAATTGAATTAAACTTATGTATTTTATATAATAAATTTATAAATTTATTTTTTCTGAAAAACAAAAAAAAAAGCATGCAAATTATTGACATCTATATGAAAAAGCTTCTTTGTGTAAGAAATAGGTTGTTCATTCCATTTATTTCCACAAATATTTAAAAAAAATTACTTCAACAATACATTTCCAATTATTTTCTTATAATAAAACAAATTACAAATTTATAAATCTTAAAAAAATTATTATTACCTATACCGTCACTAATATTAAAAGTTATGTTTTTTAATCAAATGTTATTTCATTTTTATTTCATAAAAAATTTAAATTGTTTGTAAAATGGGTGGAAAAATAGTGATATCTACCATTTCCTATAAATACCACAATATCTAGTCATTTCATACTATTTATAATAGTTACAACTATCAGAGTTGTTGCCAGAATCTGGATAATGCGAGTGCAATGGAGACGTGATCACACAAGTTGAAACAAGTGCACACCACATAAATGCTAAAGTAATTTGAAAGTAATAAAATAAGAGAAATTTCACAAGACAAAATAGAGAAAACTAAAATTTGATTAGCATGAGATGGCTAAATTGAGGAATACAAATAGGAGAGTACGTAAGTAACTCCTCCACAAAAGGTGGACAAGGCACCCCAAGAATAGAATGTAACTCCTCCATTAAAGGTGGTGGCAAGGTCCTAAGAATAGAGAGGTAACTCCCATCAAGAGAGTTACTTATGACATTCTTATGACACCTATGACACATCTATGACACACACCTCCACATAAGCTAGCCTATCCCACAAATGTAAGAAAACACCATGTATGCACAAGAAATACAATTTCCCTAATTAATAAGTAGGGAAAAATAAAAACCTACACTAATACCCCCCCATAAGCACAGCTTAGGTGGGCAGTGTGAAAATATAAAATGGGTCCTAGAAACTAGGCTTGATGAGGTACCTATGTACAAATGCAATCTCCCATAAGATAGAGAAAATGAGAAAACCCATAGGAAAAAACTTCCTCCCAAAAAAGAGACAAAGAAAAGAAGAGGCTACAAAGCTTCCCTGAAGATGACGATGTTGTAGATGTGGACTGTACCCCAAGAAGAGCTCGTAGATGAATGAACTTGCTCTCGGTGAAAGGTTTGGTGAAGATGTCTGTAACCTGCTCCGAAAACTGGCAAAATATCAAGTCAATGACCTGACTATTAATAAGCTCCCAAATGAAATGCATGTGAATCTCTATGTGCTTGGTCCACTGGTGGTGAACCAGACTCTTGCAAATCTAAATGGTACTCTGGTTGTCACAATAAATAATGGTGGACTGTCTGATAGGAATGTGAAACTCAGAAAGAATCCCCTAAAGCCACATAGCCTCAGTAGCTGCATTAATAGCTCCTGTATACTCTACCTCTGTGAATGATATAGCAATAGCATTCTACTTCTTGCTACACCAACTGATAGGACCATAACCTAGAGAGAAACTGTAACTATAAGTGGACTTGCGAGTCTGTGAATCACTAGCTCAGTCTGAATCTGTATATCCAAACAAGTCAACCTCTGTGCCAAATCTGTAATGAATCCCATATCTATGTGAACCCTGTATGTAATGCAAGATTCTCTTAGTTTCTTTCCAATGCAGCTCATGAAGTTTTTGCATGAATCTTGAGACAAGTCCCACTATATATGAAATGTCAGACCTGGTGTGAGTCAAGTAGATGAGACTATCAACAAGTTGTTGATACTGAGTGGTATCAACCAATGCTGAAGAATAATCAACCTCAAGCTTGAATCTTGATAGAAAGGGAGTCAAAGATGGCTTGCAATCAACCATGTGAAATCGAGTTAATAAGTCGAAAGCATACTTAGGCTGTGTAAGAGAAATTCCTAAATCTGACTGTGAGATCTTGACACCAAGGAAGTAGTGCAACAAACCCAAGTCTGTCATGTAAAATCTATCGTGAAGAGATGCCTTCACCACTGTAATAGCTGATGAAGAACTCTCGATGATCAAAAGGTCATCAACATATAGAACCAAAATCAAGATCAAATCATCATGCCGCAAGAAGTAGACATTGGGATCAGAATGGCACCTAGTGAAACCTACTATGAGAAGGAAGGAATCCATCTTGGCATACCAAACCGAAGGGGCCTATTTGAGGTCATAGATAGATTTTCTAAGTCTGTATACTAAGGAAGAATTCTGAATAAATTATGGCGACTGCTCCATGTAGATCACCTCCTCAAGGTCTCTGTGAAGAAATGCACTCTTCACATCCATCTGATGCACATCCCAACCATGTGCTACAACAATAGCCAAGGTGAGTCGGATAGAAGTCATATTTGTAATGGGTGCAAAGGTCTCTTAGTAGTCAATGCCTGCCACCTGTGAGAAACCCTTGGCGACCAATTACGCCTTGTACTTGGTTTGATATATCCACTTGCATTGAACCATCTTTCTTTCCTTAGGAATTGATGTCAAATTCCAAGTGTGATTTTTGATTAAAAAAGAATATTCTTCCCCCATAGCATTATCCCACTCAAGTACCCCCGATGTCTCTCGAAAAGTCTGTGGATCTGAAACTGAAGTAAAGAAGGCATGTGGATCTCTTTGGAAATCCCCCCTAGTACGTCTATCATCTACGAGATCTCCTGCCCAAGTGCCACCACTCTCATGTGTCTGTCTGGCCCAAAGTGGCATAGAAGTGGGCGAGTCAGATGGTAACTCCTCATCCTTTAACTAACTAGAGGTGGATGACTCTATATCACCATCCTCACTGTCTAAACTCGAAGAAGAAGAAGAAGAAGATGACTCTGGCTCAAGAACCTGCTATGGCTGATCTAAATCTTATGAGGAATCATCATGAAGAAGTAAATTCAATGAGGGAGAAGTGTCAAGTGTTGAGTCTCTAGGACTCTCCTAAAAGTGGACACTTCTCTCAATGAACAACTCATGAGTGACTGGATCTAGAAGGTGATATCCCTTGATACCATTTGGATATCCTACAAAGATGCAAGGCTTGGACTGGCATTCTATAGCTTTACATTTCTTCTTTGAAATGCAGACCATGACTAGGGATTTAAAAACTCTATAGTGCTCAACATCAGGTTTCCTTTTATGCCAAGCTTGAAAGGGTGTTATCCCTTTTAAAGCTTTGTGAGAAACCCTGTTTTGAATGTAGTATGCACATTTGATGGCTTCAGCCTAGTACTATGGTGCTAGAGATTTGGAGTGAATCATACAGCTACCCATCTCTTTCAGGAACCTATTCTTTCATTCTGCAACTTCATTTTATGAAGGACTGTAAGTGAATGTGCACTACAAATCAATCCCTTTTATAGTGTAAAACTACTCAAATCTGATGCTGACATACTTCCCTCCATTATCATTTCAAAGAACCTTGATGGATTTCTCACTCTATTTCTCAACAAGAGCCTTGAAGTCTAAAATTTTTTCAAACACTTCAGACTTACATTTAAAAAAATATATCCAAGTGTACCTAGAGAAATCATCAATGAAATTAAGGATGTACTTGGCCCTTGTGAAAGATGGTTTTGGAAAAGGTCTCGATACATCACTGTGGACTAACTCCAAAGGTTGTGAAGCCCTTCAAGATTTTTCTTTGTCAAATATTGCTTCAGGATGCTTCCCAAGGGAACACCCCTAGCAAAGTCCTTTTGAGAATTGGACACGAGGCAAGCCAATGACCATGTCATTTTTGTAAAGTTGCTCAAGATAGCGGTAGTTAAGGTGGCCAAACTGCTCATGTCATAATTTGCTAACTCCATCTAAATGAGTCAACAATGCTATTAGAGAAGAATTTGATGCAAAATGTGAGGTGTATAACCTGGCTTGGTGATCTGTCCTACCCACTGCCACTATAGTATCACTATGCAACTCCCTGATAACCATTGAATCTGGTAAAAACTCAACTCTCATGCCTCGACCAATGTGAGTGATTTGGTACACTGATAGGATATTGATTAAAAGAGAAGGAACACTTAGAACATTATTGAATATTCCTCCTTCCATTTCAACTAACCCTCTCCCTGCAACGGAAACTGATGTGTCATCACCCAAACTAATTGAAGTCATGCTACAAGGCTCTAAAGATGAAAACTCAACTAGTGAAGAGCCCATGTGGTGAGAAGCACCCTAGTCAATGACCCATGAGGATGTGGAAGTTGTTGTAGCTACAAGGGCCTTGCCCTTTTCTTTCTCCTTACCCTTGCCTTTTGCCTTAGTAGAAACTTGGGTAGATTGATTCTGTTTGATGGACTCATGAACACCTATGTTGTTTTTCTCTAGAAGATGAGCTAGGTGATCTATTTGTTTCTTCATGCACTTGTGTTCATCATGCCATGTATTTTTACAATAGGTACACTTAACCTTCTCCTTCTTAGGTTTAGCATTGGAAAAAGAAGTCTCAGTGTTATTTTTGGCAGGATTGGTGTTTTCTTTCTTCTTCTCCTGATTCTTGTTCTTTTTCTTCTTCTTCTTTGTTGAAGTCTTGTCCTTACCATTTCCAGCTATCAGAGCTTGGGGTTGAGTAGACTTCATTGTGCCTATTTGAATTAGCTTATTTTGCTCCCTAGTCAAGTCGGCAATGAATGAATCCAAAGAAGGCATTTTCCATGTAGTGCCAAGGGCACTTTTTGTGGCATGAAAAGTGGGGACAAAGACTAAATAGCTTGGACCTAACTTTACGAGAATAGAAAGAATAAGTTGATAATATTTCTTCTCTATACCACACTCTTTCAATTGCAATTTAAGGGCCTTAAACTTAGTGAAAAAGTCTTGTAGGGTGTCAAAGTTACTAGGACTTAGACTTATGAGTTCGTTTCCGAGCTCATGACCTCTCATCTCATCAAGCTTCCCAAACAACTTTTCTAAGGTGTCCCATATGTCATCAGGAGTTTGGAAAGATTATAAGTGGAAGAAAAGTTTGGGAGACATAGACAAGCTCAGTAATTCATAGGTTTCATCACTACGGTTGTATCACTTAACCTTTTCAGCATCTGGGTTGGGTTCTACTTCTGTACCCATGGTGATCCTATACAATCCTTTGCTTCTAAGAATGATTGACATTTTAACTTTTCATTCATAATAGTTGAAGGTTGTTAGGGGTTTAAGTTGAAAAGAATCTATTTTTAGCTGAAATTAAGTGAAGTTGTGTTGATTGCAAGTTGTGAATGTATGTAGAAAGGAGAATGAAATCAAGTTTGTGAAAAGCAATCACACCCCCCTGAAATATTGATTCACCCCAAATATGTAAGTGCATGCTCAAAAGATGTCAGACTTAGCCGAGAATGGGTCTTAGAGCAATCAGTGCAAGACTTAAAGCAAACAAGACGTCGAACTAAGCTGAAAATGCATCCTAAGACACCCAAAATTTTGGCACTTTATAAACTAGTGCATTTTTGAAAAATAACAAGTTTACACTATGAAAAATTGAATTACAAACACTTTTGTAAAAAATGGCACCTAAAATTGAGCTACCGTTTGCAAGATATTAAAGTTACAATTTTCTCGTAAACTAGTGTTTTTTGCCAAAAAACACTAAAACATTAAAAAAAAGCCTGTTATGGGGATAGAAAGTGGCCTTCCAACCACTCATTGGATTTGGCACGGAATGGAGAATTCAAATGAAGTTTTTTTGAGGGGGAATTGGCCTCCCACCAACTCGGGCCTCACCCTTTGTCTTTGTAGGTCGAAGATACAAGTTTTAATTGAAAATCTACAAAATACAAAACTATCTAATAAATTTAATACTCAGTCAAATTGACTGATTTTTGTTTTATCAAGTCAATTTTTTACTAAAAAAATAAAACAAAAATAGTTTGGATAGAATGGCAAGTGTCCAAGGCTGCCACATGGGATGCCAAGTAGGAAGGGGCATCCAAAAGCAAACAGTCTAGAATTTTGACTCAAAAAAGACACAAAATTAAATGCAGACCTGTTGAAACCATATGCCCTGATGTGTGGCAAAACTGAAGCTCAAAAGCTAGGTGCAGCAGCTGGAAGAATAACAGTAGACACAACTAGAAGTGGCGTCCCAAAAAATAGGGCACAAATCTGATTTTTTTTGGCAAAAAGCAAAAAATAGCAGACCTATCGTGCAGCTTGAGATGCCTAGCTGAAAGGACACAGCTGCTAAAAGTTGGCGCAGCTGGAGAAGACTACTGGAACTTGGCGTGACAGAAATGACGCTGAAGGCATTGCAGAAAGGAAAACGTTGTAGAAGGCGCCTTGCTGGAAGAAAGCACTTCTGCGCCTTGCTGGAAGAAAGCACTTCTGTGCCTTGCTGGAGCTGAAGGCAGAAACAAAGTGCCAATCTTCCTCCTTCTGCAATTGAATACATCACCTTATTCAGTTGTTGAATGCTACTCTATGAAGTGAAGACAACCAAAGGCCAAGGATTTCCAAGAAAACTAACCAGAAGTGATATATATATATATTTTAAAATTTTAGACCAAATTAGAATTAAAAAATGAACTCCACTCCTCTTGATTTAAAAATAAGCTAAAAGCATAATCACACACAAGATTACCAAGAAAGCTTTGATACCATATTAGAGTTGTTTCCAGAATCCGGATAATACGAGTGTAATGGAAACGTGATCACACAAGTTGAAGCAAGTGCACACCACATAGATGCTAAAGCAATTTTAAAATAATACAATAAGAGAAATTGCACAAGACAAAATGGAGAAAACCAAAATCTGATTATCATGAGATGGCTAAAGTGAGGAATACAAATAGGAGAGTACATAAGTAACTCCTCCACAAAAGGTGGACAAGGCATCCCAAGAATAGAATGTAACTCCTCCATGAAAGGTGGTGACAAGGTGCTAAGAATAGAGAAGTAACTCCCATCAAGAGAGTTACATATGACATTCTTATGACACCTATGACACATCTATGACACACACCTCCACATAAGCTAGCCTATCCCATAAATGTAGGAAAACTCCATGTATGCACAAGAAATACAATTTTCCTAATTAATAAATAGGAAAAAATAAAAACCTACACTGATAACAACATCTAGTCATCTCCTATTATTTCTAATAGTTTTTCATCTTGCTATTAAAGATATTTGGCTATCAAAAATATACATTTATGCAATGCACAATCTTATCTTTTATTAATAGTAGACTACATATACGCACTTAGAGAAAAAGTATGTATTTATATATTTCGATATGCCTTATATTAATTGTATACATTAATGTTATATGTTGGCTCTCCTAAACGGCTCTCCCACCCATAGAGCATTCAAAACCCGGTGGACCTTCCTCCTGATTTGCTGCACCTTACACAGTGAGATCTGGACACATTTTGGTGGTAAACGATGTTGATGTGTCTGCAACGAGTGGAAAGCTATCAGAAAATGGGCCAGAACGGCTCGTGAACGATGTGACGGTCTGTTTGAAGGCTGCAACCCAAACGCTGAAGGCTGCTCCCAGATCTCCATCCAGCTCTTCTTCTAAGTAAACCCCACGTTATACTATTACAGTGCTTATATCTGTTGGAAAAAGGGTTATGAATGGGGCAAGGGGAGACCAGGTGGTGGTGGCAGAGGCAAGCGATGTTTTACCACAGAAGGCAAAGACCGTGCAGAAAACAAAGGTGTTGGAAGTTGGGTTGGCCTTTCAAACCTCTTATGCTGAAGCTACTTCCAGGCAAAAACAAGTTTCGAAGTTTTTAGTCCCAGCAAAATCCACCCCGTCTGTTATTTTTAAAGGATATCTGTTTGTGCAGATCCTAGAAAGAGAAGATGAGCTCTCAAGCGCAACAATGATATGCTAGTTCTCCAATCTCGGGCCTTCCATTCTGGATCTGCATGGCTGAATCACAGATAAATGGAAGCCCCTTATGGAAGGTAACGTCTGCATTTTCCCTTGTGCCAAAGGTTTTTCCATCGTTGTTTTCGATGTGGCATAAGATAGAAATGCTATATTTCAGGATACCAAGCGGTCTTGGGACCATAACTTTCTACTCTGTAAGCCATGGTTTCTGGCTTTTGACCCAGTCAAGGAGTCCTTTCAAATCTGACCGGTTTCGGTGGGGCTTCCTCATTTGCCTCTTCATATTTGCCTCTTCAGTTTTGGATAGAAGATTGTTTCAAAACCATTGACAACACTTTGGGTAACTATACATTTTAGTTGATTCAAATATTGAATGTTATAACCATCCTATCTTTGGACGCTTGTTGGTTAATTGAAAGATTTCTGGAAGCCTTTCTTGAAGTATTGAATTGAGGGTTCGGGATCGTATTTGGCAACGGTCTCTAGATTATGAGAACTTGACATTTCGATTTCGAAATTACTTCAAAATAGGGTACTTGGTCTCAGAGTATAATTCTACTAAACGTAAAACGAGAGTCTCTTGGTGAAAGAATGCCTTCCCTAAACATAATTTTGTTGGAAGTGACTCTGAAAGGAGTCTTTCTGAAAAAGATATAGACGGAGAAGACTCAGAGATGGAGGACCCAGATCCAGTCTCAGGAGCAGCTCATCGAACTATCTCTAGGGAGGAGGCCCTAGAGACTAAAATATTGGTTGAAAAGGCAAAAACTAAGATGGACGTACCAGTGAAAGACAAATCCCAGCGCTTCAATTCAATTGAAATCTCTTTACCCGTAGATCATGAAGCTGCAAATATTGGAGAATGGACCAAAGTGCAAAAAAAAAATTAAAAAGTAGAAGAGCAACAAAAGTCAAGAATTTTTTTTTCAGCATTTCCCTCCACTTAGGAGGGCCATTTTCAAGTCTAGTGGAAGCTCGTTGAAAAACTACGAGAGATGCTTGTTCCCCTGTTTTTGTTGTTGTAAAGTACCCTCTTGAGCTTTTTTGTGCAAAGGAAAAGTGGAATATTGGCGAAAGTTTCATGGAATTGTCTTAAGCAACAATAGGGCTCCCTGTGGTAGGTCATTGCTATTGTACTATTGTATTTTTTTTTGATTTTTTTGGTATAGTGTTTTCAATTTTATTATGTTTGATTCATTGTTGTTGGTAGAAACGTCTCATGTAAATTTAAATGTCACATATTTCATTCTTTTGTAATAAGTTTTAAAACCTTAAAATCGATAAATTTTATTCTATATAATAAAAAAATTAATATTATATATTGGAAAAATTGACTTTAGAATTACTATGTATAATTTAATCACCATTCATAAAATATTTTTCATAAATTTATGAACCCATTTTTTACAGATCTTTCCGAGCTAAATACTCCATAGATTATTGACTCTTCATTCAAGTATATTCTATAAATTTATAAATCCATTCCTTACAACGCTTTCCAGCTTAAATAGTCCACATATTCCTTATTCTTTTCACTTTGAGTATGGATTTATAGGCTTAAATGGATGTGTGAAATTTAAATGTGAATCTAAGATTAAGCCTAATGTTTTCATTTTAAATGGTGTTTAATCTATCTTCGCCTATCACTTGCATAGAGACTCATGCACACTAAAATTCTACATCCAAAGTTCCCTACACGTATCAAATTCAGGCGCACTAACTTTTTACATGCCCACATTCCCATGATGTTTAGAAGTGTAATCACACCTCTTCCATGTATTTTCATCAAGAACTATCAATTCGAGGATGGAGTTGTTTGGAGATTTTTCTTAGTGGTTAATATATATTTATTTTATTTAAATATTTTTTATTATCTTTTAATTTAATTTTATGTTTGGTATTTTTATAATAATATTATTTTACAATAGTTTTATACTAGTAATAATATTTTTGTTTTTAAATCCGAATTTATTTATATTTAGGTATATTATAAAAAAGTGTTCATGAAGTTTAAGCATTTTGATAAGTTTCTCAACCATTCGGGAAGTGATTAAATTATTAGTAGCTTCGCTTTGTATAGCCTATTTTAAGAGTTTCCAATAATGACGTCCTTTTGTATAGCCTACCATAAGAGTTTCCACTAACAGTATGTAGACAATTTCAAATCCATTTACATAGCCAATTTATTCACTTGTCATCCTTAACATAGATGTTAGATTTCACATCCATATATAATTTTTTTTTGTATAATGTATTGTTAAATTTATTTAATACTTGATATGAATGTTGGATTACTCATTCCTCCACCCCATAGGATGTGAATGAATTTTTTTCTTTTGAACAAAATAATATTAAAGATGATAAAGTGCAACCATATTTTACACCATGAAATCATTGTTTATATTTATAAGTGTCGTTTCTTTCTAAACATAGTTTTCACATCTTCTTTCAGTGCCACTCTATTTCTTTATATTCTCGGTGATCAATCACAAATTTTGCCTAAATTTCATTTTTAAGTTATAAATACTAATTAGAAACTTTTTATATAATCCATATTATGTATATATGTATATGTTAATGTGCTTATAGTCATAATATAGATTACCAACTAAATATCTAAAATAAATATGAAATGTTTTTCCTGAGAGGAACGAACATGTGATTAACTCCATCTTTTTTTTTAATTAAGATAACTTATTATCTGTAAAATATAATTTTAATGCGAAACATATGATATAGAATAATACATATTATATTAAATATTTTATATAAATTTACAAAATTATATTTTATATAAATATTAAAATAAAAATATAATAATTAATTATATAATATAATATTTAAGCTTACCTTACTAAATATGCATCGTATATATAAGGATACATTTAAGATTACAAATAATATTATCCAAAAGAAAGATTTGTAATAGTAAATACCCATATTTTTTTCAAATTTGGTGACTAGTCAAAATATAAAAAAACTAGTTATTAATATAGAATTTGTAAAATAAGATAAAAAATAAATAAATAAACAAACACATAAATATATTATTAAATTATATTTTATATAAGTTACAAAATTAATATTATATACAAAATACAATTTAAAAAAAAAAAATCATGTTCTTCGAAATGCTATTTATTTAAATATTGAAATTTAAAAAAAAGTTATTATATAATATTTGACATTTCATTATGATATCTGCACTGATTTTGGACTATTACATTATATTACGGATTATGTTTCGAATATTACTATTCTCCGAAGGAAAAAATAAGCACAATATAAATGGAAAATTTAAATTCTTTTAAATCATTTTTGAAGGTGGTTCACTAGAAATAGATATTATTAGAAAATATTATTTTAATAATCTCTTATTATTAGGAATTTTCGTATTCACGTTTTAATACATGTTATTTGTTTAATTTTATATAATGTTCCTATTAACATGCTTTTTCATGTGAAGTAGATTTTTTTCAGTTTCATTTAATTTTGGAGTAGTCTGTTTTTATTAGTTTGACTTAACTATAAGATAAGAGTTCACCATATTAATATTCAGAACGAAATATATATATATATATATATATATATATATATATATATATTTCATTAAATATTTATTTCTTACAACTACAAATTTATGCCAATTTAAAAAAATAAATAATATTATTTATTATAACAAATCAATTTATTCATAAATTATGTTTTCTCCTAAATTAAAATTTTAGTTTAAATCAAATATTTTTTACCAATATAAATGTTATATATACTATCTAATGAGGTCAGGTAATCAAATTTTTGGCTTGAATAAGTAGCATCCATCTTATTATTTTCTAGATAATTAGATGCATGTCAAAATTATATTGAATTCCTAGGATCTAGTGAGGGTAATGCTCAAAGAGGATATATACTAGTATATCTAGCTTAGATAATTTTATGTTAAAAATATTAAGAGATATCATTCTCAAAGGATTTATATTATATGAAATTTGTAAAATAAGTCGAATAAGTTTCTTAAGAATTAAATCTCTCAATGTTTTTTACATCGATTTATTTAAGATATGTATGCTAGTAGCATTCATCTATGTTGTATATTTATTTATTACATAATATGAAGTTTTTCATAAAAAATTAACTTTGTAAAAGACATAACATTAAATGATCCAAATGTGTAATGTATATAAGATGAAATTAAAAACAATTGAAACATTTGTAAACCATGTATATGAGTAATATAAATAAGATAAAATACTTAAACTAAATAATCATCTTAGAATCATGTGTAATATAATTTTTTGATAAGTACATGATATTATTTATCATATAATAATTTCAATATCTCTTCCTCAACTTTCTGTTTGGAATGTTGTTTTCCTTTTTTTAGCTTTTCATAGTAGTCATATATAATTGATGGTAATATTCTTAGGCCTTCCAAGGACTTTAGATGAGATATAGCCAATAATGTTTACCATGTTCTTTCATTTTAACCAATATCAATTATAGGTTTTGAAACTTTCAAAACTTGTGATTTGTGTGTCGCTAATGCCCAAACCAACCGTAAGGGTAGTTGGTTAGTGCATCCCCTATGTTTTGGTGAAAATGGAATTGTATGTGGAGTTTCATCTTCAATGGTATTCCTAAGTAACTATCAAACTCAACTATAACATATGTCAGTGGTTGTGGTGGGGTACACCCAAGTTTGTATGTTATAGAAGTCAAATATAACTTAGAGATCTAATTATAATACCTTATTATATCAAAGTATTAGACATTAATATGTACCTTTCACCCTTATAAATTAGTAGCTTGATATCAAGTTCATCATTTTGATCTAATGGTACGATGGTACTATTTACATTGTTTGAAATGCTACATGTAATAAGTCAATTTAATGAATGAAATTTTATTCTCTTGTGGTTATGCACATTATCATTTATGGCAAAAAAAATGTATGATATTGTCAAATTATTCATTGGTGGTTCTATCTATTCTGACATTGCTACTTGTCATCAATAACTTCTAGTCATCAATTGTAAGATTTGCATTTCTCAGATTTGTGAGAAGTTGACAAAACCTTTTTTGGTTCTCACTTTCTCCTTCTTGTCTAAATATATTATCCAAAGTAAAAGATATTTTGAATTCTTTATACAATAGTTTTTTCACATCTCTTAAAAACATATAGTGGTCTATCACTAGAATAGGAGGTAGTTGTCCCTAATATCCAGCCAAAATCATAGATATATCTCCAAAATTAAAGTTTACATTCTCAAGAAATTTTCAATGAAGTCAAGAGTCTATTTTGTATCAAAGTTTATCAAAGTAAGCTCATTTCATTAATCAATATGTTTTTTATGTGGTGGATCTCTTCCTTGAAAGTTGTAATTCTTTTTCCTTCTAATTCAACATAATATATGATTGGGATTTGAAGTTGTGAATGAATGGTTGAGGCACCAATATTGAATTTTTAGACCCTAGTTCATGTAGGTAATAGAGGTGGAGGACACTTTGAGAATGTTACATATTGAAGATCTCAACAAATGACACCAATTAGAAATGATTTCCTTATTCCTGTTGTTTGTTGACTTATCATGCACAATGACAAAGTATTTTGACCAATATGATAATGTGTCATTACTATATGTAGTGTTTTTATTTAATTAGCACCTAAATTTCCATAATGCATATTCAATGCTATATCACCATCTATGAGAAACACATTATATTTCATAATGCTTATTAAATTTATCACTTTATTTGTTTATTATTCACCTTGATATTCACTATTCCATGGTGATTGTCTATCAATATCTCTTCTTACCAACATATATATTTCAGCAACTCCCATAACTTGGCTTCGTTATAGCCTAGATATAATTTCCCACTCATGTTCCATTATGTTTTTCTGAATTGGGTTAGTATACTCATGTTTAGAATCATTATGATTTTCAACATATTCTTGAATAGTCTTTCACTTGACATGCTAAGGATTATAATTGAAAGACTCTCAATTTGATTTTATTGCACCATCATTAAGTGAGATATATCTTTGTGCATCATGAAATGGTTTGTAAGGTAATAATTCTAACCATAAAAAATAAACCATTTATGTTATTCATGTGTAGGGATGGAAACAAACCTTAGGAATACTCTCTCAATACATGTGGTACTCCTTTCCTCCCTTTTGTTAACTCTGTTTTGCCTTGGATTATATGTGAAAGATCTAGCTAACTCAATAAGTGAAACATTTTCCTCAAAAAATTGTATGTTCTTATATCCATGAATAAAAGATTTTGTATGTTCATCATTGACATCTTCAACTTTTTTAGCTACTAGTTTTAACACCTCACATGAAAAATTAGAATTGACAAGTACTCTAGTCTTTTTTGTTAATGGAAGCTCCAACAACATGTGAGATGTTTCTTGTGCCCCAATTTATCTTTAAATAATTATTTTAGTTAGAAGTATTATATATGATTTTGATGCTAATTCATCTAGGTTTTCAATGTTTGTAAGCCACGTCAACATTTGATGATAAGTTTTAGAGCTCTTCTCTACTTTTTTTACATATTTGGAAAACTTACTTGACTACAACATGTTTGGAAAGAATGAGTTGCCAATATATGTTTACTCTCCTTAGATGTAATATGTAGTAATCTTGTGTATATATACTGATTATTAGTTCTTGTGCACATATTATTTTTAATATATATAAAATAAAACTATTTGAGTGATTAAATCTCTCTTACCTACAAACCATCCTCCCTCATTTATTACATAGGCAAGCACCCATTTTACACATTGTATGATGTTTTACACAATTGAGTATCTCTTCATAGTCATGTTCCTTATCAACTTGTGTAATTTGTCTTGTATTTCGAAGATATGTATATTGAGTAACATTTTTAATGCCTATAATTCATAACATATAAAAATTTAATATTTACAATAAGAAAATAAAAATAATTATATAAAACATATATTTTACAAGGATTGATAAAATTTACCTATATATTTATTTGGTGTGGATATTATCCAAGTTTCCATGCATAAACAATAGAATCGAAAAATTTCTCAGCATTTTTTTATGATCATATTATCCAATCAATATTTTCCATATTTGGTGATCATTATAACCATATGAATCCATGCACATGTGGTGACCCACTATGTTGTCATTCATATCTAGACCAATTTGATCTTTTATTTTCATTCATTTTTACAATATCTTGTTATGGAAAATTGTATGTCACAAGTGCATGTAGTGTGCCACTGTAAGAGGATAATCAGTAATATTTTATCTTCACTAATTTTTGGCTTCTTGGGGATTTTTAAGTTCTACTCTTGGCATTAGAACAAATATGGCCAATACATATCATATTTACTTTATGTGAATAAAATGATAGGATAGCTAGGATGTTGTAGCATGACAAATAAATTACCATGACATTTTTTACAATATGACCTTGTACCTCTCAAGGTGGTTACAAACTAAATCAAATGATCAAATAAATTCAAGTGGGGCACAATGTCTATATGCTCACATAACTCATTGATGGTGATTGACAAATCTTAAATGTTATTTTTCACAAGCATTACTAAATAATTTTTTGCACGATGTCTCATGATCATGTTCATCATGTAATATCTAAACCATGGGTGTCGACCAAAATGATGATCCTTATACCAAAATAGATGTTTAAAAACTTAATTTACATGTACTCTATTTAACTGTGTTCTATCCAATCACATCTTCAATTAGGAAATAATGATAAAAATATAATATTGAGTAAGCCTAATGTGACATAATCATTAATAGGAGATGCTCCAATCCTTGCCCTATAAATTAGTTCTCTAAGATATACATTATATTTATTTACCCATGCATGGATTAATTCCATCTCTCTTTGGGAATTTGGTGGTTTGGAGGCCATTGATGTCATGTCATTGATGAGATTTCCTTCATCCATATCCATCACTAGACCTACAAGTACAATCTCATTCACATCAGAATCAAACTCCATATGGACAAAGTTAAGATGGTTGAAGATATTTTCATTATAGTTTGGTAGAAGTTCACTAATACAATATTCATCCATCTCAACATGTAAATAGTACTTTTCATGTTCTATTTTTCATTTTAGTGCCTTATATACCTATTATCTATTGATTGAAAAGTTTTAATTGATCTGTGTTGATCCCTTTTCTGAATAATAATCATCGATAAATCTTTTATTTTTCATGAAAAAACCTTATTAATTTCTTGTAATTCTTATGGAAAGCTTATTGTGTGTCCTTTATCTTTATATTGAATTCTAGTTGTATGTTTCACTTGTAATATTGGGTTGACATGAGATATCAACATTTCCTCAACTTGTGTCAAGTTTACAAGTTATGGTGGTTGTGACCCATAATCCATATTGTTTGATGCTAAAAATCAATAGTGTCATTTCTCTTGTGAACATATATTTCATACAGGGTCTTCAAGTGTTTGAGAAACTTTAATTCTAAGGTAACATTCTTAACAAATATAACGCATGTTTGGTAAAGCTAAATTATCTCGACCAAGCTTAAAAATAATTTGGAAATGATTGAAATCTCTCTCGAGCATGCCATTTATATCAGGTATTTTTTTCTCTATCATTTTTTGTTTCTTGCATTCTTCATATTACTCTTGTTTATGATTTTCACACTTATTGTAAATCATTATTTCTAACATTAACATCTATTTTATATAGAGATGCATCCTCTATACTTTCAGGCACATGATCCATGGATATTAAATTTATTTTTTCAGAATTAACATAAAATTTTATCATTTGGTCCATGATAGCACCTTTGAACTGCTTCATGAGTACATTTTTGTCTTTATTATCTTTTAGAATCAATTATATTATCTAAATGAATTTGACATTATATTATTTTTATTAATATATATTGATCATCTTGAGATGTTTTTCCACATCCTCTTCTAATCATATCTCCATGTTGTCTATTTTATAAATCCAATTGTTCAGTTGTCAATTTGACCATGTGTCTAATAGATCTTCCTCTATCATTACAATTTCATTGTTTTCTTTTAAATTTTTTTATGTTTTTGTCATCTTTTATCATTATCATCTTCAACATTCTCTTTGATATTCTCTTTGTGTATCCTCATTTAAAAATTCAACTTTGGTCAAGCCTTATCTACAAAATATTTGAAAACAAATGGTTACAATGCTTGTGTGTTATATAGGTCACCTCATGCTATGATTATAACCTAAAATATTGAGTTTAACATAAAATGACTAAGATTAAAATATTAGTAATTTATTTGAAAATAAATAGTTATGGTACTTGTGTGCTATATGGGTCACCTTATCTTATGACTATTAAAAAAATAATAATAAAAATTAAAAATAAAAATGAGATTAACATATAAAGACTAAGATTAAAATATAATAAAGTTACTCGTTATGTCCTTAATTAATTAGAAAAATCATTTTTCTTAGTAAAAATGATAAAAAATTGTATTTTTTATATATACGAGGGGTACTTAAGATTTATCTAGGCTAAACATTATTTAGTAATATAAGTAGTATATATGTAATATTAAATTATATATATGAAAAATTAAGAATTTAAAAAAAAACATGTAATAAAAATGGATAATAAACATTGCATTTTAACTAGAAACTTATGAAAGCTATCAGATGAATTTAATTTCTTCAATACACATCTTTGATAAATCTATGATTTTTACTATTTAGAAACTAATATTACATACCTTAACTTTTATTCATTGTGTTTTCCTCTAGTTTTTTTTCTTTTTCTCTTGTTATTTTTAGTTTTTATTTGATTTGATTTCTTTTATTTTATATGTATATATTTTTTTATGTTAATTTTATTAAAATTTTCTTTATATATATATAATTTTTTTATTTTAAAATCACAATATAAGACTGCATGCCTTGTTATTATTTTAGAATTTTTCTTCAAAATACTAACAAGCATGTTTATAGAAACATGCTTCTATAAAGGAAGAAATTCCTAGACATTAAATTCTTTAAAATACAAGTAAATTTTGATATACCGATTTTTATATCTAAAATAGAAATAAAAATCCTTAAAAATAAATCTTGAATTTAATTAATATTTAAATTTTAATATTTTATTTGTTAAAAAGTTATTAAGATGTTATTGTTTTGGCTCATAGTTCTAGTATATCAAAAATGTTTATCCCAATATTTAAGTATTTAAGGGCTTAGTATATTGGTGACGTACAAGTAGTTTGTATTTATCAACCAAAGTTACATTACCATTGAGTACATGAGGAATCTTTGAACAAATGGCCATGTGGACACCTTGAGCTAGGAGTAACACTTCTCCTTATGGACCAAGTAGAACATAGCAGGGCATTTCATATGAAAATTGTTTGGTGGATGTTATGGACCCAAGCCTACCAACATGTCCCACTTCGAGAAGGTGCTCCTCCATTACTATGATTCATGTCTCTGATATATCAAAAGTGTTTATACAAAAATTATAAGTACTCAATGGATTGTTGTATTAGTGAGGGATAAGTAGTTTATACTTATCAACCCAAGTTCCATTCCCATTGCGTACATGAGGACTCTTTCAACAAATAGCCATGTGGAAACTTGAGGTAGGGATCACACTTTTCCTTCTTGACCAATTAGATTACAATAGAGCATTTCTGAAGTGAATCATTAGACAAAAATTATAGACCTAGGCCTACCCATGTATCCCACTTAGATAAGGTGATCCCCCATTACTCTTATTCATATCTTTGATATATTAAAAGCATTTATCCCAAAATTTTAGTATTGAAGGGCTTGGTGTGTTGGTGAGATAATAGTAGTTTTTACTTATCAACCCAAGTTCCATTGCCATTGAGTACATGAGGATTCTTTCAACAAGTGATCATGTTGACACCTTGAGGTATGGGTCACACTTCTCCTTGTGAACCAAGCAGAACACAACATGATGTTTTAGATGTCAATCATTTGGTAGAAAATATAGACCCAAGCCCACCCACATGCCCTAGTTCAAGAAGGTGCTCCCCCATTACTCTAGTTCATAGCTATGGTACATCAAAAGCATTTATCCCAACATTTTTGTACTCAAGGGCTTCGTGTATTGGTGAGGCACAAGTAGTTTTTACACATCAGCCTAAGTTGCATTTCTATTGAGTATATGAGGACTCTTTGAACATGTGGCCATGTAGAAACCTTGAGGTAGGGGTCACACTTATCCTTATGGACCATACAAAACACAACAGGACATTTTGAATGTGAATCATTGGATAGACATTATGGATCGAGGCCCAACCACATGTCCCACTTTAAGAAAGTGCTCGTCCATTACTTTAGTTCATAGCTTCATTATATTAAAACTGTTTATCCCAATATTTAAGCTCCAAATGTACATTAATTTAACTCCCTTACCATGAGTAATTGATTCTTGAAATGACATTGCTTCCCACAGATTTAAAAGGTTCTCCCAAATTTTTTAAAAAAAAAAAAAAAAAGTTACTTGTTAAAAAATAAAAAATAATAATAATGAAAGACTCATCTAAAAAAATATATGAAATATATAATAAATGAATAGATTGTCAACACGAATTTATTTCATATAGATTATTTAAAATGATTATTTTCCAAAATCAGCCTATGTGAAGATGTACGCGTGGACAAATTTCCAATGGTATCATAAAGACAAATATATAAATGAGCACAAATACATTAAGTTTTCTATCAACTACAAATGTAGTGTTCTCAAATACAAAATTAGTTTACAATGAGATATATAATGAGACTCTTTTCAGTGTTTTAAATTATAGAAATAAAAATTTGATATCTATTAAATATTAAGGAAAAATTCATCTAAAGTCATATAAAATTTAAAGTAATTTTAGTTGAGATTGGAAATAATAAAATGATACAAGTGTTTTTTTATGGAAGTATGAAACCTAATAGATATGTCTCAAAATATTTATTTGTCATGGATAAATTATATAGAAAGAAATTAAAAAAATAAATGAAATTTATAAAAGATTAAATCAAAACCAAAAAAAAATGTTATTTTTTTATGAAACATAAAAATATTATGTAATATAAGTATTTGATTACAAATATCAATTATTTTGTACTACTAAAAAAGAATAAAATTATAAATTTTAACCCTCATTCTTTTTTTTTTGTGGATGGGTGGTTGGGGTGAGACAGGGTCTTTTAAGGACTAATATCTTTAATTAAAGTATGTGGAAGCGATGAAAATATTTACATTTCATCATTGATTGGGTGATAAAAACTCTACTAAGGATGAGCATAAAACCAACACCTTGCCCCCACTTATAGTGCAATGGATATATTGGTTTCAAGAAAAAAATGCATCCTTTCATAAAAGAGGTGATGTGTAATATGGCACCCTTCAAGGTGATTTTCCTTTTTTATTGTGTTTATTTTCACATGTAATTTATTATTTTATGACATCCACTCATTATTATGATTGGAAAGAAATGCTTAAAGATCCCTAAGGTAACTTTGAATAATACAATGGGCTTGAATAGTGCAAAGAATGCTAGATAGGGGATTGGTAATTGTGAAAAACAAAGTGTACTATTGTTTATTAGGTTAGATAGAACTCGATAAAAAAATACATAGTATAATTTTTGCCAAATTTAGGATAGTATTTTCATTTTAAATTGAAATTTATGATGTTTTGGATAGAAAATGTATATAGTTTTCCTCTCCTTTATTCATTTATTTTTTTATATAAATGTGTGACAAAAGCAACATAACTCGATATTTTTAGTTGGGACACTTTTTTTCCTAGAAATTAATAGAATAAATTAAAATTGTGTATATAATTTAAATGTTTTAAATTTATAATAATTTTATTTATATACAAAATTATGTATTTTGAAAAAAGTATGATTTTATATCAATAATATATTTAAGATATAAAAAATATTTGAATTTAATAAAAATAATATATTTTAAAATTAAAAATTTTATTTAAAAAAATAATAACAATTTTAAAATTTACTATTAAAATATTTCATTTAAAACATACAATAAATTTGAAATAAAGTAAAAATAAATATATATAAACTTAATAATAATATACAATAATCTCATAAATAAATAATGCCATTAGTAAGTAAATTTCAAGGATAAGAATATAATATTTAAGATGATAGAATAAATAATTTTTTTAATCCAATAAAATAATACGAGTTCAAAATATATTTTGTTAAAGTTATAAACTTTAACTATGATTATCTAATACTCTTCTTCGTCATAATCTATGAACTCAATGTCAACATTATAATCTATGAAATTATTTTCTATAATATTTATGTTTTGATCTAGTCCTCAAAATACCTTACTTTTATAATCGTAATCATGGTCATCCTCAACATTACTTTCTTCAGTATCAAGATCATGAAATAAGAGTAATGGTCTATTTAATTAAAATATAATTATTTAATAATTAATTAAAAAATCTAAATTAAATCTATATTACATAACTAAGTTTAATTAAAATTTAAATTATTAAAAGATATCAATTAATTTCATACTACAAGAAATCCATAGAATGTGATCACTAGTTGAATGAATTAATTTTAAATCTATTTGCTTTCTCCTATTGATGCACTTACTCTATGAGCTTGTAGTAACACATATTCACACCTAAAAAACATGTTAAAAATATATAGATATGAATTAAAATTTTCATGATATAATATTTAATTAAACTTAGGTTGTTGAAAGTAGCATGTTCTACACTCACTTGTCCCGAATAGTGAGTCAACAAATTCCTCATAATTAATTATCTATTTATGGTATTTGGTGTTGATACATTTAAACCTTGTATTAATATGAAAAGATTAAAACATATAATTAATGTATATACAATAATAATATTTTTTAACTCTATTTTTTAAAATACTATAAATATGATGTTTGTCTTGCTTAAATCACTAGTTACATAATGTTTTATTAGATAATGTAAAAGGTTATGGGTTTTGAAGCTCTCAGATATTTCTATAAAAGATAAAAAAATAAAACATTCACTTTCCATAAAAATGCCTCTACTAGTTATAATCTAGCTGACAAAAAAACACTTACTATGGGACCCTAAGAGATGACAATGTTGAAGGGAAGATGCCATACAAATTGGTAGATTTTAATGAAAAGAGAAAAAATACATATTGGCCTTATAGAAACATAGGATCATACATGAATCTTCTTCCCATGGAGAATTAGCATAACTTTTCAATGGCAGAGGTCCTTTGACCATGGCAACCATTATTCAACATGCTTCTGTTCTAAGTCCCCTAGAGTGGAGAGATATGCTAGAAGAATTCTCAACTATAACTTGTCTACATTTTTTATTTTTGTGTGCTTAATTTCATTCTTCCTTGTCATTAGTTGATTATGGAAGAACAATAATGTGTATTTCAATGGATTCAGAGGGAAGAGATATGTCTTCCATAGGTCCAACATCCATACCTTTCACTCAAGTAAAATCATAATTTTAATCTCTAGGTCCTTTAACTTGGGGATAACTTGATCAACAAAAGATAATTCCATTTATGGATCCTCCCTCTAGATTATTCACCATTTAGATCCTCTTGAGAGTCACCATCCTCAAGATCAATACCAAAAGAAATTATTCCATAAGGGCATCCTTCCACCAAGATAATCCCTTTTTGTGCTTATAAGAGTTACATGCTGAGGCTAGATGCCTTGTTTCAAACTAGTTTTGGCAATGAAAAGGCAAACCCTTGTAATCAATAGGTTATTTTTAGCTACGATCTAAAACCCTAGATTTTATGCACTAAGGAAGATCTATATTAGTCTTCAAATAGACCAACATAAGAGTAAAATTGCCATGTTGATACCCCTTTGTGGTTTAATCCATAGAAATAAAATCACCTAAAGAGTTCCCAATGGATTTGAATTACTGTTATATCCATAACTGTAAGGGTAAATAAGCAAGCCTTATCTAAACTGGTTAGACATCAATTGTCTCCTTCAGTGGGTCAAAAAATGGGAACCAATAATTGAACAGTAGGAAGTTCTGATCCCATGTCCATGTACAGTCCAAAAAAATAACATTTCCATCCTCTATTACACCAAAAAAAACTATAAAAAATACCTTATCACAAGGGAAGATTCAGACGTTACCATTCATGAGTGGGTTCCATTTAGTCATGACCTAGCCATTTCTAGATGAAGGATGGAAGGCCAAAAGTGAGAAAAATGGTAAATCATAGATGGGTATGAAAGTGCATCCTCCCTTTTGAGGATTTCTTGGACCAGTTCTCTTTTGAAGAAGATAGAAGAAATAGACATGGTTGAAGCTAATGACTTTAAATCAAGCCTATTATTTAAGGCCACTTCAGCAAATGAGATGTTATGGGTTGACGTAGCCAACACTTTTTTCAGAATATTCTCCTCAAAGACCAATGCGAAGACATCATTAGAGTGGATATAAAACATAGCCTACTATACACTCCTATTTTTAGTCAAATCATTCCCACCCTTCACAATAGGGAACATCACAATCCAGGGGATGTGGGATGATTTAGAATTGTTATGGGGTTAGATCTGGGAGTAGAAGGAGGATTAAGTATCCATGCATTTGTCATCCCATGAGATGGGATACTCACTGCAAGGGTCAATAGAATCTTTGTCTACATGTAACAACGCCACTGGGTTTTACAAAAATATTAAAATATTTAAAAATAATAATTATATACACATATTCAACATATAGATTTCACCATGAGAAATCCTAACTAGTGATCTTTAACTAAGTGCATTATTCTAGTTAACATTAAATTTTATATCTAATGCACTTAGCTAAGGATCACTATGGATAGATATAAAAACATGAACAACACTGAATAAGCATAAACACTATATCTCAACATAAATGATATAGTACAAATTTAGCCACAACTGATACAATATTATAGCCCCTAATGTAGAAGTACAATACATAAATATTATAGATTTTATCAATACATAAAATATCTAAAATAATAAAATATTATACTAATCTCCTCTTAGTAGAGTCTAAATGATTCAATATTCGCTAAAACTCAAGTATAAATATATAATATCAAGTGTAGTCTCAAGTATAGTTCTCTACCTGGGAGGGATAGCAACATCCGATCACTTTTCCATACCAACCACAAACTATAGATCCCCTACACTATCTCCAGAATAAGGGAATGACCCTCCATTCATGGATGGGTAGATAATTATGGTGCATAAATTTAGAGTAACAAACTGAAACATGTATGTCAAAGATATCTAATACATAATATGTACCATAAGTAAATTCATTCTAATAAGATATCACATAAATATGAAAAATATATCAACATATGAAATGAAAATATTTATCAAAAATGATTTCATACAAAGTTTTCAATAATAAATTATCTCTCAGATTAGTGAAATTCATACACACCAATTGATCGTATTACCCCTTACATTGATGATGCTAATTAAGCAAGCAAAATTTGTCCACTACTTAATTAGGGTCATGAATGCAAAATTTAGTAAAATATATAATAATATAAAAACCAATAGATTAAATCATCATATTTCACTTTATAAAATAAAAATTATGATAAATATAAAAATATTACATAAATTCATTTAGTCCATCCAATGAAGTGAATGAAATCTAAGTATCTAGTTTATTACATATAATAAATAGAATATACAATAGTCCTCAATATAACAAACCATCTAGGTTATGAATATCTAGATCATTAGTTGTTTAATCCATTAAGTAAATTATAATATTTTTTCTCCATGAAATAATATTATAACCCTGGATATTCAATTGTTCATATTCCATATACAAAAATACCCAGTCTATACATATAATTAATTTTTATAGTTAATATCATAAATACAGTGAATGATTTGGATTTAAACATTCTATTGATTTTATAACCACCAAATATAAACAAGCATCTTTTTTTTATTGTTATAATATATAGCCATTATATCATATATGTATTTATATTATATATTTCTAAATAAACGCATACATATAGTGACATTCATATACTTAATTTATATAGTACACTACTAAGGTGACATCCATTATCTTTCCTCTTAGAGTTAAATATATACATAAATTATAGATTCAATTTATAATCAAGGCTTCACAACCTTTTATTAAACTGAGGATACTCCATTTCCTAGGTTAAATAGATACATAAATTTATATAATTCAAACTCAATTCTTATTTATATTTCAATACATTCAAATCATTTTAAATAAAAATAATCATTCATGTTTTGATAATTATATGAAATTCACAAGTGAAATATAGTTAAACACAACCTCCTTCACCCTATTTGAGTTTTAACAAAGCAATCATTAACACACAGTTGAATACCTACTCAAGTATTTAATGGAAATATCTCAGATCCGACCAACTAAACAAACTTAATAAAAATATGAATAAATAAAAATGTTATGAAATT